>SNQJ01S0119457.1:0-10829 GCA_010110895.2 Picea sitchensis
AGTCTTTAAGTCACCATCCTTTCAAAACCTTGTGCCCTCTTCTTGTTTGACTCCATATACCCTAAGGCACTGATTTCTAACCTCCAACGTTGAAGTCTTAGTGTACAAAAACATTTCTCAAAACTTTAAATTTTGAAACCCTAACTAACAAACTAACTTAATTAGGGCTGACGTCACAGTTGGTTATCTCATCTTGACGCAGCAAAATTTGAATATAAGCAATTAAATGATGATTTGAAGCATTTACTGAGCAAATTGTTGATTGGATACATTGTTAGCTTAATCATCTTGATAGATATTGATGAATTGATTCTCTTTCATGGCTAATTGACAAAACGTTGACTTCATTTGTATCTATTGCTTTACATTGCTTATTGAATAATAGCAGATAGTTATTGAAGTACTAACCCTTTGGGTTATAGCCTGCATATCTATATTGTATTGTTGTTGTCTTGTTCCGGGCAGGTGTTTTCAACTGGGCATACACTTCATTATTGGTTGTTTAGCCGGACTATCTGACCTAGGTGGTAACCTGTGAGGAGGAAACTTTAAACTTGCTTTATACCTTAGCCTCTTCAAAGCCCCAGGTTGTCGGGGACGTCTCCCCTGGGCTAACCTCCCTAAACAGAAAGAACCTCCCCATTAAGGTGACATTGGGTGGGGAAGGTTCCTGTTACGCCAGTTTGATCTCTATCCTTTAGCCTTTGACCTAAACTACAAACTGTGCGATAACAGTGACTATTGCAAAATGAGGGTAAAGAACCCAAAAAGTTGTTTTAAGGCATGTCAAACAACAATAGGGCAATAATTTCCATCGTCCCGCGATAATTTCAAAACCCTCAATTTATCGCAATAATGTCTCCACTTAGGATTTTGGCAATATTATCATGATAACGACGATAATATCGCAATAAGTGTAACACTGGAATTCAGCACCCAACCACTCACCGATGATGTAAACGAGGGACTTATAGCCCACTCGCTTCACCAATACGAATTCTTTGCGGATTTAAAGTTCTTATCTTTGTCTTAGCCTTGTACAAGTTGCTCTATCTGAAAAGATGCCACTAAGTCTTCGTCCTCTACCCCATACCAAGACCTTTCTTCTTCTAACTACTAAGCCTGGATGTAATCTACACGCAACAACATGAAATGTGATAACAAAACATATCTCACTGTCCAATATGCCAATCAGGGCTGAGTTTTGGCTTCTAAGTTTGTTATTGGTTGGAGTGTAACTTCTATGGGCTCACCAATACTTGACATGCATGTAAATCTACTCATGAACCAGTTACCAGTCCCATGTGCTCTATTGCGATTTTCCTCCAAGGCAGGTGTCAGGCACTTAATTTACCATACTGATGGGTAACCACTTCCAAGTTCCTTTCCTCGAACTATTCCTTACTCTAGAGATGGATGCCAATGAGTTGAAGTCGACTCAACTCCACGTGAAGGACATAAACCAGGTGGGAGACTAGTATATCGACCAAGAAAAGGGAGAGTAGTCGACCAAGGATATTGAAAGTTGACCAACTTAAGAGTTAAGTGGACCAAGACAAGAATCGGCGATGGAGAGTCAAGTCGACCCAAGGTTTAATTCGACTAGGGTATACACTGAGTCAACCAAAGGTGAAGTCGACCAAAGATGAAGTCAACCCAACAATGTACTAATTCGACCAGACTAGAAATAAAATGCTCCAGCAAAGAGGAAATCATCCCAAGGTGATAACACGACCAAGCTTGAAGACAAATTGACCAAAGATGAAATCCAAACGAGTAGCTACAAATTTATTTGCCCAGGGAGAGAGAAATTAGTGCGCACGGTCCATACGACCCCTATAAATCCATGTGCGACCAGTGGGAAAAGCAATAGACGCCTTAACAATAATAATTTGACCCAATGATTTCAAAACAACTACAGGTGAAGTCGACCAAAGATGAAGTCGATTGGAGATGAATTTAATAATCCAAATATGCATGTAGTCGACCAAACTGGGAATAAAACTCTTAGAGGAATATAAAGTCGTCTTGGGTGGATGGGAAACAACCCAAGCAAGATGATAACGTCCAGGCAACAAAAATTCCACTCATCAACTAATTTCAATGTCCAACTCAATGTCGAGGTGTGTGGCATTAGAGAATAGCTTCCAAAAATTAAAAGAATCGACCAGATAGTGTTAACTCGTCCCAGACACAGCTAAATCAACTTGGCAACAAAAATCAATTGTGGGGCTGAAATTTCAATTCGGAAGAGCGAGGTACTTCGCCCAGCAATGTTTACAAACAAACAACATCATTTAGAAATGCCCAGGCACATTTAGGAACGACCCAGACAGTGTAAATTTTCCTAGCAACGTATAAAAACGCCCAGGTAATTAATGGTTGGTGCAAGCAATGAAGAAATGTTCAAGAAAGTGGTAAAAATCTCGGGGAGAGAAATAACGCCCAACATCCTGTGAGAGATGACAAGAATTCTCAAAATGGAAACTCTGTTAAACAGTTACAACAGCTATTTAATTACAACCCTTGATCTCGAGATCACAGGCAAATGGACGGTATGGATGATTTCTCTATTTGGATGGTCTATACAATGGGCAAGTCCTAGCTTTCTCAAAGAAAATGAAATCATATTAACTTGAATCAATTTCCATGTGAAAGCTATCACAATTACAATGAAAAGTCTTCCTTATGATTCATTAATCGAACTAAGAGCAGTGAATTCATCACACAAAATTAACCCACAAACCATACTATAAACACACAATAATTGCAAGACATTCCATGACAAAGTGGACACAATGTTTACCCTGGAAACCCAAATGGGAAAACCATATTCAAATGGACTCAATCTTTTGATTTTGACAATCTCTGGTACATACTTTCTTCCTCTTAGTGCTCCCTCTCTTGGCCAAAAATCACTTTGCAAATGAGCAAGAGGGTAGAAATAGGGAGCGCTAGGGGGTAGGGGGAAGGCTAATATCCCTAACCCTTCGTTTCCCATTCCTCGGCCTTCTCTCCTATTCATTTTTTTAAATTACATTTTATTCTCTATTTTCCTCACATTCTCATTTTTTATCTTATTATGCTTTCAAATTTGCATTGCTTTACAAAGTTTATTTACCTTCATTAATTGTCAATTTAATCTTGCAAGTACAGAGTCTTACACCCATTCATCGGTCCGGATCCATTTCCGATCAACCAAGGAGTCAAGAATTGGAAATGGACAAAACTATGAAAATCTTCGACCCCTCCCAAGACTATTTTGTATGCATGGTTGGCCTTAAAAGGGGCAATCCCAACAAGGAATATACTAAAAATCACTAGTGGGATGGACCAAGCAGGTGCACACTATGTGCGGAACAAGAACAGACAGTAAATCACTTATTAATCCATTGCCATTTCACAAAGGAAATCTGGTCAGTAGCACAAAGACTTTGCAAAAGTCACTTCAATGGATAGGTGATAACATACAAGACACCTTATCGAAGGATTCAAGATTGGCATTTGAGATAATATGATCTATTTGGCTAGCAAGAAATGAAAGTATTTTCCAAAGCCACTCTCCAAACATCTACAAGATTTTCTATAAACTATCTTTCAAACTAGGCATTGAGGAAGCAACAAATAACAGGGTCGAACTAACAGCAGTAGATTCATCTCTGAACTTAGCATGGGAAGAATGGATCAGGGAGCTAGTAGAGTATGAAGACTCTCAAATAACTATAAACTGAATCACGAGCTCCAATTCAAAGGTAGTCATTGTGCATCACGCCCACATGAGGAAGGTCAGAGAAAATAGCCACAACTCTCAATATATCTCCTTTGTGCATTTATACAAAGAGTTCAACACTGAAGCCGATCTACTAGCAAAAGAAGTTGCACAGGTAATACTAGGTACACTTCACATAGAGCACTCCATCGAGGGTCTCTCTCTCTCCCCAGAGTTAAAGTTTTATTTTGACAACGTATCACTAAGGTGAAGTTGTTTTAGATAAACAACCCATCAAAGGGACACTTGGAATGACAAAGTAAGTTGTTTTGTTTAGGGTAAGCAAGCAGTACTCTAGAATTTTTTTGGAAAAATCCCTTGGGAGACTAGATTGACCAAAAGAGGATATGTGAGATGTTGTGAGAATAAAGGTAACCATGCTAGCCTCTCTCCTAACAATCCTGCACTTGAGAAGGTGAAAAAGGGTAATATCATTTATAGGTGCAAGCAGAACCAAAGTCTAGATAGACAACCCTGTCCATTAGAGCCCCTTTCTAAAGTGGATATTTTCATACACTGCCAAGGAGACCTCCCTTGTTGAGCTCAAAATATCAGGCACACTTAATGAATTTAATACTGGTTTTTCAAAAGATGATCTGTAAACTACCGTGGATATTCCACTAGAACAGTTTGTCCCACCAGATCTAATATATAAAACTGAAATCTACACTATGAAGGTTAAATTCCTTTAGATTCCAGAATTTTTAGTTACTGATTTTCTACTTATGCATGAAATAGATCAAATGCGAAAAATAGAGAACAGTAAAATACAATCACACACCATCCACAAAATAACACAAAGATTTGCTCTGGGAAACCCTTACAGGAGAAAACCCAGCTAGAAGGTGAGGCTGCTCTGCTCTCTTTTCTCTATGGAATTACCTGAGGCCTGTGGCCTGCTAGGCAACTACAAAACATTAACCCCCTCTGTTATGTTGTCCAATTTCCCACTCCCAGTTGTTCTTCTCTGTTATGGAACAAAATACAATAACATAGAATGGAACCCCTCTCCTCCTAGTGACCCGATATTTAACATAGCCCGATAGCCATCTAGGGGTAAGTTTTTTACTTCCTCAACCCTCAATTGTGATAGGGTTTTGGACTTTCTAGAATCTTCTTGAAATTAGATATGTGGCTAGCCCCATATGCATGAGTAACAGGGGTTGACGTGGCATCATCTCATACTATGGTGGTCAACACAATAGATCAACTTGCAGGAGGCATAACTTTTGCATACGAGCTCCAATTGACGCAATTTTTGCACCGTTGGAAAGGTCTCAATGTGCAGAATAGCATCCCGGGGTCCAAGCTATGAAAGGAAAGTTTTAACCCCAAAAAAATGTCCTTTGGTGCCTCAAAATGGATTTGGAAGGTTTCGGACCCCAATTTTCCAAACTGGGACCTGCCACTAAAATGACCCTACAAGCTAATTCCTCCAATTGTTTCCAACTCTAAAAGCATCGAGATAGATGACAAATAATATAATGATCCAATTCGGATCAAATGAGGTCAAATCTCTATTGGTGAACAACTCCAGAAGCAAGTTGTCATTCTCCATGTTATAAGAAGGATGCCTCTTGAAAAGGAGCTCTACAAGTGATATGCTAATAATCAAGGACTAGAGATTGGAAGGTGAAATCATCCTAGGGCTTGGGCAAGAGCTATTTTTGTGTGGTGCTAGACAATGAGTTGGCAACTCGAGTTATGTTCTCGAATGGAGTATGGATGCTCACATGTGCTTTGGCAGATGTGCAGTGCTAGTATGAGACTTTTAACCCAAAATTTGCATCAGAAAATAAATATACTATTTGGATAGAATTCCCTCACATCCCTGAACACTTTTGCACCCAAATTGAGAAGATAGTGCAACCTTTCAATTAGTTTCTTTTTTAGGATAAGCAAGGTTCACACACTTTGCAACCTAACACTAGAGTTTGTGTGGAGATGGATATTTCGAGGTAGCTTCCTTCAAAGATATGTCTTTTATTCAATGGCTCCACACATGCTCAAAAGGCCCTGCATCTTAACCTCCCAAATTGTTGTTTTGTTTGTTTATCTCCTCATTTTATTAAAAAATGTCCCCTGCACAAATAAGAAACCTCCCATGCTATTCTTTGACATAATTTCTCCATTGAAAAAAACAAAACCACCAAACCAAACTCAAAATAATCAAATGACTCTTAAGGATGGCAAGTGCAAAATAAGCAAGTGCCGAAGCAGGGTGGATATTTGGAGAGGACTAGAACACCATTGAGTGGGATGGGGGCCATGTTGGAGGACATGAAATGACTCTTTGATTTGATAAAAGACATGCTTGGAATGACTACAAAAGAATCATGCTCCAACTGGGTGGTGCACTTGGTCCTAAACAAGTGGGAAGTCATCGAATCCAAGCTAGGCTTGACGGGGCTTATGCAAATTCACATGATGACATGTTCTCCTCTAATGGTGCACAATTTCTCCACACGGATTTGACTATGACCAACTCATATCATTTACCTATCTCCACTTTTATGATAATTGGCCCTAATTGGTAGAATGTGGCTCATTCTTCCTTCAAGTTAAATGTTTCTCTCCTTGAGTCCAAATAGTGTCAGCGAGCTTTGTAATGTCCCTTTCTAAATGATCACTCTAGGAGATCGACGTAATAGCCTAAGTGATTCACGTGGGCTATAACCAGTGGAAGAAAAGGGGATTCATTAATTATTTGATGTCATTGAGGCGAAAAAAAAATAAAAAATTAAAAGTGACATTGAGTAGTTAATTAAAAAAGTGTTTTAAGTGACTATGAGCTTATAAATTCACTTTATTTTATTAAAAAGGTAAAAGGGTCAACAAAAGGGTGAACGAGGAAAGAAAAGAGGAATGAGGGCGCCCTCTCTCATGATGCATTGTTATTTTTCTAAAAACGAATTCGAGGAGCTCTTGTGGCATTTGGCTCTTGGGACGAAAAAACCCTAGAGAAGAAGATTGGTTTCGGTGGTGAGACCATCCACCCTAGCTGGTCGTGGAGAGAAGATCACTCAGATCTTTTCACGAAGCTTCATTGTGATGGATTTTATAGTTTTGGCGACTGATTTTTCTCATTTGTGGCTGAGTTTGGCTTGTATGAAGGTAGAGTTACTTTTGTTGGGTCGAGTTGTTGGATGAGGGGGCAATTTCTTCATTGCTAGGCGAGTTTTCTGGATAGAGAGGTCGAGTTCTTGTTGTAGGGAGGCTGAACTCTCTTACTAGGCGGATTTGGGACTTGTTGGGACGAATTTATACATGTTGGGGCCAAGATTACACTTGTTGGGGCCGATTCCTATTTGTTGGGTGAATAATATCTCTATTGGGTCGAATTCCTTGAGTGGGGAGTGTTGACCACCTATTCAACTAGGGGGTCAACTCCATGTACCATGAAGATATGCACCGGATGGTGCTACCAAGTAAAAGACTTGTTGGCTCTACAAGGCAGTTTTGGCCTTCAGCGTTTTGTTGTAATTGGAATTTTCGCTCCTCTGCGTGGGATAATAATGTAATGGGTCTACATGGATCATAGTTTAAGTCAGTTGATTAGGACTTTATCATTAGAGGAGTCCCTTTCACTGAGTGTTTTTTTTCCTCAGGTTATTAATTTGGCCTAACCAACCTTATTAATTTCCCTTGAGTTTTTCACTCCCACAATATTTTCTCCAAAGTGGTGAAAGGCGTTCTAATGGTCGAGCCCTATGTAACCAAGGTCTAGGAGTGTTGTAAATGACCATGCTAGACATCTCCCAAAGTTTCACAGAATTCCATTAAGTTTTGATAGGATTTTTAAAATAATTAAAATTCCCGCAAACTGGGAATTTTTAATTATTTTTTATGTAAAATGTAAAAAAGTGGTCCTTGGGGATTTTGTATAGGGGTATGAGTACTCAAATCAAATGGTTCATACACCCCTACACCCTTGGACCAAGGCTTAGCTCATTTGGACAAGTTTTGCTAGGCTTTTGTCCATGAGGAGTCAAAGTCAGTCAAAAATCAGCTTGTAATTGGCTTAATTAAATTGGCCAAATTTTGTAAAAGTCATGAAAGTCATGAGAGAGTGTGGGAAAAGTGTCCCAATAGCCTTCCCTAAGTTAGGAAAACAATTTCCAACTTAGAAAAAAACCCTTAGCCTAACCCACTACCCACTTTGACCATCCTCTTAGAAGAGGGGCACCCCCCCCCTCTTGCTCAATTTCTCATAAAATTAAAATACACCTTGAGAACCCCTAAAACTTTGGGAAAGTTCCCCACTTGACCCCACTTGACTTTTAGTTAATAGGAAATGGGGTTTCACCCTTCCCAACACACCCCTCAACCTCCCACTTGCTCTCTTGCCCTAAAAGTGCGCCCCCCTTGATGAGACACTCATCATTTGGATGGGTGACACTTGGAGCCCATCCAAGTGGGCTCCATCCTCCTCTTTTCCTATAAATTGAGGCCTCTTCTCCTCATTTTCCCATCTATTCTCATGGCAAGTCTATTATGCCAAAATTTCTCTCTTCTTCTCCCTCACTCTCTCATGCTCTCATGTGCTCTCTCATGTGTAAATCTTACTACAAGTATTTGTAGCAACATTTTGGCAGATAATAAAAGAAGCTTTGGAGAATCTTTGGTGTACATTGGGAGTCTTCTTGGTGTCTCCATTGTGTGTTTGAGGTGATATCTTACCATTTAGTTTCATATTTTGCTTTCACTAGTTTACATTTGGAGACTCAAGCAAAGTATTTTGCTTGGGTGCCATTGGTAGTAGTATTGCTACCTATTTTGTGGTAGTTTCTTAGTAAGTTTGAAAAGTATTTTGCAAGCTTCTTTGGATGCTCTCACCTCCATTTTTTCTTGTGTAGCAAAGGGGAAGCTTGCTTGGGATTCACTAAGCGGTTGAAGGATTGGCTTTAGAGTGGAAAGCCACTTCTTTTAATCTTCCAAAGTTTTAAATATTTATCTAACCTTGTTTCCTTTCCTTCTTTCTCATTTCCACATTATGTTATGATATAGAATAGATGCTAAGGTTTTCAAAAATCAATCTCAAATTTTCTATTAAAATTTATGTATTATTGGGCTAACTCCATCTAACAAATTTCATGGTTTTGTAGCATCTTTAGGAGGGTATCCTTTAACATATTTTATGCAGATGTTTAGCATCAAGGGAGAGTTGCTACAAGTGTTTTAGCCCCAAAGGCCTCCAAAAGGCATTTCCAAGTTGGGAGATCAAGTCCCCTTCCCTCCTACTCTTCTATATAATTGTAAGTCACCCTTGAGAGTCTCTTGGGTGTGCCTTCTTGTAAATCTACATAAAAAATCTGATATTGTAATAGAGTAGATTTGTTTTCTTGCTCTTTACTTTTACACCCATCATTGGCCAAAAGGTAGGCATTGCGCCTCCACTTGAGCCATTGTGTGGGGTTTGCATTTTATTTCCAAGTTTTTTTCCTTTTTTTTAAGTACCCACTCTGACCCAAAAGGTAGGCATTGTGCATCCATATGTTGCATTGTTGTTGTAGTTTTGCTTTCAAGTCGTTTCAATTCTTTCAAGCAATTTAAATTTTTTAATTCTTTATTTACACCCACATTGGTCAAAAGGTAAGCATTGTGCCTCCACATGACCGTAGTTGTGAGGTTATAATTTCATTTATTTCTTAAAGCAAGCTACAAACTAATTTCATTATTTGTTTAAAGCAAACTAATAAGACTTTTCAATTCAATTATTTTGCCCCATCTTGCAAGAGAGTGGCNATCGTGACCGTCGGATTGCCTAACTACAAATGCATACTAATGCATACTAAAGAAACACACTTTTACCTAACGACATATTAGACCAAGTAGATCTTAACTAACTCCTAAGTGTCTAAATATCCTAACACTGTATTCTCTCCCCTTGCCACTTAGTTGGATCCTGGGTGACAAAAAAGGGCAAAGGTTGGAGGTAGTAATTAAGCATCCACAACCACTTATTGTTCTTGCACCATAAAATCAAAGACTTGGAAAAAAACTCGGGGTGCTAGGTCGGGGACGATCTCACGGCGCTCGGCGTCCTCTGGGCGGAGTACCTTGAAACTTTGGGTTTGGCCTGCGGAGCTATGGTAGGCCTTGTTGCCATACTTCTTGAGCACCCAGCACTCCCTTTTGGTCAGAATAATAACGGTTTTGGGGTAGTCACATAGTCTAGGACTCAATCTATCAAACTTAATCCCCTAATCAAAGTGACATCTAAAATCTATTAAAATTAAGCTACTCACTACATTCACAACACTTGCAATACATTTTTCAAGGCAATCTAACAACATAGCATTTCAAGTTCGTTTCCAAGCAATCTCATAGTTGTGGTATTTATTTCTCAAGCAAGTATTCATTTCAAGTTTTGCAATCACACTTTAAGACAACTTACATTTTCATACATCTAGGCATTTCAAGCAATTCACATTTCAAGTAATATCTTTATTGTGCTATCTCATGTGATTGGTCCAAAATCTAGTTTCCTTGTATATTTGTAAAATCGTTATTTGTAGCTATTTCCTTTTCACAAAGTTTATGTATGATTTGTTTCAATCATTTCATTTTATGAGTTGAATATTTCTTACCTTAGCAATTCTTTTGTTCATTTTATATATATTGTGCAATTATCTAACTTGTCTTGCTCATTTTAAGTTATCTTGTATTTCAATTTGTATATTTCAATTTGTGTCTCTCAATTTGTAATAATCTATTTGTATCTTATAGCATTCTTATCTCTTGTATAATTGTATTTAATTCTTTGTTGTATAATCTAATTGACCCCTTGCCCAACCTTAGGCACTAGTCATAGTTGACTTAGGGAAAGGTTTGACTCTCATTTAAAGATTTGCATTTGCATTGTTGCTTGCCATATAGGCTAGCATCCCCTCACCTTTAATAAACTAAAATCAACTTCTAGAATTCACCTAATAGTTCATCTAGTAACTAGGGTCTACCCCCCCTTGGCTTCCCTAGGAGTAAGCCTAGACGGAAGAGGTTCAAGTCAAAGTGACAGTGTGGGCTTTGAACCTAGGCATTGTGCCTCCAAGGACACACT
>SNQJ01S0119458.1:0-27346 GCA_010110895.2 Picea sitchensis
ATATCACCAAGATGACCAAAATCATGTGTAACACTAGGTTTCTATGATGTTGATATTTTTTAATGATCCTTCTTTTCTGTCGATGTGGATCTGAAATAGATGGTCATGAATTAATTGATATGTGATCCAACAATCACAATCCTCTGGTCACATACAATGAGAATATCCCTCTCACTTCGATCCAACACTTTTATTCATCAATGGAATGATCTGATGGTTCATGATATCATTATTTGATCTATCATCGTTGATCCAATCTATGATCAGTGGTTGATATTCTCCCTCGCTAGGACACACACTTCCTCACACTTTTGTTGCACACTAAACCTGCATTTCAAAATACTTCTGAAACCAACTAGAATATTTTGTATATTTGAACTTCTTCCACACCCTAGACAGAAAGTGGATTTCGAGCTCTATCCACCCGCGATTCTAAACAAACTTAAAGCCATCAATTTGGTTCGTTCTATTCTTGGATAATATTCATTGATTCTCTCTACTCAAAGTTGATATTCTTAACGCAGAAAATCCCTAGAACATGCACAAACAATTTACATAGAACCTCGTTGGTCGGTGGAACTTATCAGACTGTGTTATTGATTATAAACTCAACAAATCATCACAAAGTTAGATAGGACATGAAATCCACTCAAACACACAGGAATAATGACAAACTCATTTTCTCTATTAGTTCATTTATTGTACATAGATTTACATAATGATTTATGCCTTCTAGGCCTGATTAAACCTTTCATTGGCCTATGTTTTCCCTTTTGGATACAATTGGCCTCTTATGCACACACACATGCATCTCTCTTCCCAATTTCCTATTCTTATTCTAACTTCTCAAATGCCTTAGGATTACATATTTAGAATCAAAGAACTCTGAAACCATAATTTGTTCAGATCCATAATTTCCTCCACTAGCTAACCCCTAGGATCTCCTAGATCCACAAAATCCTCAAGAGATTCTAATCTCATTCCTAATATCTCTTTAGATCTTTACAACTTTTAAAATCGACTTAATAAAACAGATTTGATTACAATTAATAACTCTCAACCCAATCCTATACATGTCTTATAGAATCAAACAAGAAAACATAGGAATTTAAGAATAGTTTAAATTAAGGAACCAACTCCTTTAGTAAAACTCAAATACCACCTAGGCCTAAGCAACAAGGTTGACTTATGGAGGAAAAAATGATCCTGCATTAGATTCCCAAAGTTGAAATTTTTGCATGATTTCTGGATCATGTATCTTCAACTGCTTCACTCCTCCTTGATTTTTTTTTTATGTTGTCGCATGCTCTATTGCATTTGTCCTTATTTGTTCTCATCCATATTCCATGATCCCAAGTTTTGTTTTGATGTTTCTCACACTGTTGACTTCCCCATTTCCTCATCGTTGGTTGATATTTTCCAGGATCCCACATCTTATTTTGTTGTTTTCCAGTTACCTTGTTGACAAAAGATTTCTCAACCAACTGCAGTTTGTGGCTGACTGCACTTCTCATTTCATGGTATCCTCATCTAGACTTCTTCATCACCAACTTTCACAAACCATCTATTCCAATGTCCAGCTTTGTTCTTTGTTGATACATGGTACTGCTACCAACTTGTTATTGTATCTCTGGAAGCATAATGTGTATGGTTCTTTTTGTCATATCTTCATCCATCTCTTTTATCTAGCTTGTTGTTACAACATTCTCTTTGTTTTCCTTGATGTCCTTAGGTCCATGGGAATATTCTTCAAAGTCTTCAACGTCTCCCAAGATATGTCTTCCATATTGCAATTCTCCATAAGTGTTTGAGACACTCAATTGTCTCCTCCAATCCCCTTGCTTCTTCATGGAAGATTGATTTCTTTTAGAGATCTTATCCTTGTCTGCACCTGCACAAAAAATAAACACTTTACAAAAAATAACTTGCTTTCCCAATTCTACATCATCACTCAAGAGAATGATTGTTGATACTCCATGTCTATCTCCATTGTTTAGGTAGTTTGTTTCTTCCTATGGCATATGAGTTCTCGCTTGAACTTATGATCTCTCCTTGGTAGTCCCATGGTTACCTTCATTCTACTCATTGTCTTTCAAGACAATATTTTGGTCTGCATAATTCTGCTATGTATGTAGCAGAATCCCATCTTCACAAGACAACTCTATTTCTTGGCTTTCAATTTCTTCATTAATCATCTTGCAATTAAACATCCTTGAGTGTTTTGTGTCTACAACTATTATGTTCTTCGGTCTCGTTATCTTCAAGGTCATCTTTATGAGTTAAATTTTCCCAGTTATCTTAAACAACATGTTATTGTAACTACTCTTCCACGGATGCACAACTTGACTGAAAATGATCCTGATCATTTTCATGAGACAATTTTTCCTGTCTGTTCTTTATGACATATCTTTTATTTTATCTTCCTTCACTTTCTTTAACACCTACAAACACACACCAATAGTTAGTTTTAAAACCATGAGACTCTGGAGTCTCTATTGACGCTTCTAGCATCATCTTTCTTTGCTCCAATGTAGCATCCCTTACGTACTTCAAGAGCCACTCATCAGGTCTCTTATCTTGTTCCTTTGGAATCATGTTCTTGTGATGATATGAGCACCTCATAAGACCTTCTTCATCAACATCTTCTTTGTCAATAACTTGAAATACAAGTTGTGTGTAGTCTTCATCCTGACTATCTTTATGAGACAACATCTCATCTATAAACACAATTATGATTTTGTTCTGCTTCTACTATGATTTTAGAAAGCATGCATCCACCTTCATCAATCTTTATGATAGTCTCAACTGACTGTTCAACTTCTTCTCTTGCACAACCTGCAATCATACACAAAATATCAGTTTAAAAAACATAAGGCTCTCTAGTCTCACTTGATGTCTCTTTCATCAAATAAGAATATTTATCTTTATTCTCCAAACCATCCATGAAACTTTCAGCAAGCCTCTCATCAACATATTCACCATCATCTTTTCCAAGGAATAAACCATACTCTAGTTCACAATTGTAAACTTCCTCTTCATACTCAACTACTATGAGTTCTTTCCTCAACCAAGCATACAACTTGTGCTTCAACTTCACTTACAATGTATGCCATTTCACCCTCTTCTTCCTTAGTTTCTAGCCATATATATGGTCTTCCTCACTTTTTTTGTAGCAATTGTTCCACATAATTGAGTTGTGCCTTTAACTAAACCATTTTCTTGACAAATTCTTCATCACTCGTCCTTTTTATTCCAACTAGTATGGCATTGTCTTTCCACAAGATATGGATTTTTCTTGAACCCCTGTCATGAATATCAATAGTCATATTCATCTCCAATTTTGTGAGATTCTTCATGTTCAACTGTGAACTACATCAAGCCTCCTCTGTAGAAAGTCTTAGCATCTTGCCACTCAATACCTCATAAAGCTTCCCTCATTAGCTTGACCTCCTGGTATTCTTCTAGTTTTGTCTCCTAGAACCTTTTGATCACTCTTTCTCTTCTCTGGCTTCTACACCTACTCACATTTCTCTGAGAAATCCTATTATTGTCCTCACTTCCAATCCTATGTTAGAAGTATTTACAATATCCTTTGTTGCAAGGTTTTTACACAAGATCCTTCTCTTCAAGAGCCTTATCTGCTCTTCATCCTCCATTACAAATTCTCCTTCTACTACCTGTAAACATAACCATTCTTCCTAACTAGAGTTAAAACATCAAACCGATTTACCTCTCAGTCCTACCTCCTTCACTATGGAATTGTTCCTTGTCTGCAATTGCTCTTGTTACAAAATTTTCATTATTCTTCAACTCCTAAAGAATATGTTCTACTCTCGAAAGGAAAACTTCCTATTACAAATTCCATTATCGTTGTGACTTAATCACTCTTTCTTCAACATTCATTTATAATTTTCTTGGAATTTGTCTTGTGCTACTAATTGAACAAGTAGCAATGAACCACCTTTGATTGCCTCTCTTCTCAAGAGCACATCTGCTCTGAATTCCTTTCCAAACAATATACATACATAACCATCAACAATAACACCAATATTCTTTATCAACTTCTCTCAATCTGTGCATTCACTATATATGCAAGAATTTCCCTCATCCGATATCTTTTCCCAAAGAGCATAATTTCACTCTGATACCAAAATGGTGACCCACTAGGTCTTTTTCCCACAGGTTGAAGAGTACTTGTCACTCTGTTTTTCCTTGTAATGAGTTCTTTGAACTCTCTTTCAGCCCAAATCCTCCTTTGTGTGAATAGAGCTTATATCTATGTGTTTTTCCTTCAAGAAGCTTTGTGTGTGGTGCTAGATCATTTCATTATCCTCGAACCTTTCCTTTATTCTAGGAACTAGGCCCTTTCCTTTCATGTAAATAAATACTATAACCTTGTGCTAACTCCTAGTCGTTATCTCCTTCAAACAATGGTGCCCCTATTTTAACTCATCACAAGATCGAGGGCTATGACCAAGGGATCTATTGCGGGGGGGTGAATCTTAGACTCAGATATTGAGGCAAGAGGTGCCGCAATAAGCCACATTATGACACACATCTTTCCATTCGATCACATGTAGAAATTGTGGGGGGGGGGTGCCTCTATATTAACCCATGTGCTAGTTGAGATCCCACCATTTTTTATGGAGCGTTGATCTCCTTTTTGAAAAAACAGTTGGATCGACCCTTATTCCAATGCACAATCATAATTGATCCTTTCAGTGATCAATGGTGGATATTTTACCACACCTTTCCTTTTCTAATGATCATTGTCATTCATTGATCCATCAAACTAGGTTTCTACGATCTCGTCCATCTCGTCCATCAATCTGGATCTGAAATAGATGGTCGTGACTTAATTGAGATGTGATCCAATGATCACAATCCTCTGGTCACATATAGTGAGAACCTCCCTATGACTTCGATCCAACACTTTTATTCATCAATGGAATGATCTGACGGTTCATGATATCATTATTTGATCTATTAATAGTTGATCCAATCTATGATCAATAGTTGATATTCTATCTCGCTAGGACACACACTTCCTGATGCTTCTACTACACACTAAACCTGCATTTTAAAATAACTTATGAAACCAGCTAAAATTTTGTTGATATTCAAACTTCTTCCACACCCTAAACACAAAGTGGAATTCAAGCCCTGTCCACCCGCAATTCTAAACAAAATCAAAACCATCAATTTAGTTCGATCTATTCTTGGATCAGATTAATTGATTCTCTCTACTCAGATTTGATATTCTTAATGCAGATAAACCTTAGAACCTGCACAAATAATTTACTGAGAATCTCTTCGACTAGTAGAACTTATCAAACCATGTTATCAATTATAAGCTCAATAAATAGTCACAAAGTTACATAGGACATGAAATCCACTCAAAAACACAGTAATAATGACAAACTCATTGTCTCTATTAGTTCATTTATTGTACATATCTTTACATTATGTTTTCTTCCTTCTGAGCCTGATTAAACCTTTCATTGGCCTCTATTTGTCATTTTGGCTACAATTGGCCTCTTCTGCATACACACCTCTCTCTTCCCAATTTCCTATTCTTATCCGAACTTCTCAAATGCCTTAGGATCACATATTTAGAAGCAAAGGACTTTGAAACCATAATTGGTTCAGATCCATAATTTCCTCAACTAGTTAATCCCTAGGATTTCCTAGATCCACAAAATCCTTAAGATATTCTACATCTCATTCCTAATATCTCTCTATATCTTTAAAAATATCAAATTCATCTTAATAAAACAGATTTGATTACAATTACTCACTCTCAACCCAATCTTATCAAGAAGAAGATGAATGCAGTGGGTCAAGCCAAGAAATTCGAAGCTTGACTAGTAGCGAAAGGATATTCCCAAGTCGAAGGAGTCGAATTCGGTGAGATTTTTTCCCCTGTTGAAAAATTAACTTCCATTAGAGTACGAATTTCTCTGGCTATAACATTTGATCTAGAAATAGAAAATATCGATGTGAAGACAACGTTCCTACATGGGGACCTAGAAGAAGAAATCTACATGAAACAACCTAAATGATTTGTAGTAAGGGGCAAGAAATATTTGGTGTGCAAATTGAAAAGATACCTTTATGGTCTAAAGCAATCACCAAGAATGTGGTATCAAAATTTCAACACATACATCCTTAGTTTGGATTTGTGAGAAGCAAAGCTAATCACTACATATATTCCAAGGAAGAAGGTGGGTGTTTCATATATGTATCATTGTATGTTGATGACATGATGTTGATCAGAAACAACATGGACGCAATAAAGGAGGTGAAGAAGCAACTATCCTCCAAGTTTGAATTGAAGGATATTGGTGCAAAAAACTTCATCTTGGGGATGAATATTAAAAGAGATTGAGCATCCATAAAGATCTGGTTGAATTTGAACAAGTATATTGAAACAATTTTGAAACGTTTCAACATACATGATTGCAAACCTATAAAGGTGCCAATTCTTGTGGAAGCAAGGCTAATTGTTGAACAGTTTCCAAATACATAGGAATAAATAAAGGATATTCCATGTGTCCCCCTATGAAAGTGTTGTTGGTATTATAATGTATGTGATGATATGCACTCGACCATGCATTTCCCATGCAGTGGGAGTGCTGAGAAGATACGTGTCGACACCTGAAAAGAAGCACTAGACAGTTGTTAAGAGATTATTCAGGTATTTGTGTGGCATAAAATAATATGGTATATGTTACCAATGGAAACCTAGAGATGAAAGTGAAGTATATGTACATGGACTTGCTGATGTCGATTGGGTTGGAGACTTGGATCGATCAAGGTTGACCAGTGGATATGTGTTCAATATGTTTGGCAGATTAATAAGTTGGACGAGTAAATGATAGGAGATTGTAGCCTTGTCAACAATAGAAGATGAATACATGGAAGCCACCCATGGAAGAAAAGGAGAAAAATGGATGCAATGAAAGTGTTCAGGGATCGGGTTTGAGTAGAGAGCTATGAAGATAATTTGCAACAGTCAAAGTGCAATATTTCTGGAAAAGAACCTAGCTTATCCTTCCAAGACTAAGCATGTTGATTTACAATACCATTTCGTAAGAGACATGGTGGAAAGCAACAAGGTGTTGTTGGATAAATGAGACACATTGGAAAACATAAAAGATTCTTTGACCAAGTCTATGAATGTGGTGAAGTTCTCTTGGTGCAGAGAGGGAATGGGCATTGCTACCCTGAGTCTATGAAAAAAGGTCCAGGAAACTCCCGATTCAACAAAGAAGACAACAAGTGGGAGAATGTTGGGTTGTTATATTATTTGTAGTAAAATTCTAGTTGAGGTGGATTGACTAGAAGTGAAATTAGAAGTTTGAAGTGTTTGACTAAGAAAATTCAAAGTCAAAGTAATGAAAAGAAAGTAGAATAGGTCAATTAACAAGAGGTCAACAGTCGGTCGTGTGGAAACCAACTGAATACTGAATGAAGTTCGTCTGATAGTCGATTGGTAATACGACTAGAACTCAAATGTAATAGAATCTCGAGATTTGTGGGATTTGTAGACAATGATATGTGTGGATCTATAACCATTTTTGGGCACCTTTTTTTAGGGTTTTTTCTACTGTAAATATTGTAAATAAGGCATGTTGTAATATTGTTTATAGTTTATTTTTATGTTGTAATGGTATTCATGCTAATATTTAGCAATAGGTTGTTGGTCATATAGATGTAAGACGAATTGGTTACATGGTTGTCCTTGTGTAAAGAAATAGGGTATGATGTCGATTGTGTCTTAGGTGTTGACCAAGGTTAGGAGCGCAACCTTTTTTTCTGAATGAATAAGACAACAAGAGAGAAATATGCTCAAGGAATGTTGGCTTTCCCATTTGGGTTTCCAGGGAAAAATCTCTATGTACTGTGAGTTTGCTTTGTCATTTGATTTCTAGATAAAATATTTCTTCCTCTCTTCTGTTAGGTTGAGCGTGGAAGTATAATTTCCTATGATTTGTCCCAATAATCTTTGTTGATACCATATATTTTTGTTAACCCTTTATGCAATATATTTGTATTACCATCAATATATTTAAAGTACCATTGACAAAATGTGTACCTTGATCACTATCAATTTTAGAGTGCATCCAAATCTAGTAAGGATAGTTTCATACATGAATTTTGTTGTGAGTTCTTCCATGCATGTATCTATCAACTATGATTCTGCACATTCAGTGAGATATTCAACTGCAATAATTGTATATCTATCTCCCATTCATTTTTCTTTCTTTGGAAAAGGTCCAACAAATTTGATTGCTTAGATTTCGAAAGGTAAGTCGAGATTGATTGAATTAAGTAGCATATCATCTTTCCATAATGGTCAACCAATTATTTGACACCTATCACATTTATTGATTTTATCTTGACAATATTTATGTAATTTGGGCCACCAAAGTCTTGCTTGTAAATTTTTCCTTGTAGTGGTATCTGCATGAAAGTGCTCTCCTGTTGGCCCTGCATGTGCTTCTTCAATTATGGCATCTCTCTCATGTTCCAAAGAAAATAATTTTAATATGTCTTCTGGACCCATTTTATAAGGTATCCATTCATGAGTTTGAAGTGCACAACTTTCATTGCTAAATCCTTTCTTTTATTTTTTGATATTTCCTCTAGAGCCTTTCATTCTTGTAGAAACTATCCTATTTCATCCAATTCTTGTGGAGTCAAATTGACTTGGAATAGATGGATATTTGGAAGGTAGTCATCAATGTTGGTCACTTCTTCTCCATTTTCTACTCTTGATAGATGGTTGAGCCCAATATTATTTTCCCTGGTCGGACTACTACGTCAAACTCAAATTATTGAAATAAAAGGATCCATCTGTAGACATATCCTTGATGAACTAGTTTGTTGACTAAGTACTTCAAAGCTTGATGGTTTGTGTAAAATGTGAATGGATTATTGTTATTCCAGGAACCAACACCTTCCCTTTTTCTTGTCTCATTGCTCAAAGAGTCAAATTCTACCAAGAAATAGGGAGCCTCCTTCTTGTCTTAAGACTCTCAACTTGTTGAAAAGACAACTCATCTTTTTGAGTTTCATTTAAAATCTTCCAATCTTTCACTGAGAAGCTTATAACTCGATGAACTTGTTGATACAGGAAGTATCAGTGAGTTTTTTATTAAATCACCAATACAAAAAAGGGTAACTCACTTAACACTTTTGGGTTTGAAGTTCTTGTATACCATCCAACTTTATACAGACTCTTCTAGTACATTAGCAAGTTTCCAAGAAACTTATATGGTATACTAGAAAGGGTCATATGACCATACTTGATATACACAAGTTGATACCGGCCACCTTTCGGTCATCATCTCTGACACCAAGTCTTGGATACTAGGGAATTTCTAATGAACTCCGCCGACACAACAGGGAGGTTCTCACTATCATCTCTGATGCACAATATTTTCTAGTCGGTGATCTCCCCCTTGATGAGACTGATACATCAGTGAAGTTCTAGTTTCCACCACTTGTACATCATTTCTCGTATCAAATAAAGTTTTATAACCCCCCCTATCCACAAATCTCACATATTGATTTCTTGTAGCCAAGAGAGTGAAAGCATCTAGTGTGCATTGAAGTGACCTCATGGTTGAGTGCTCACCTAGCTTCGAAGCTCCATTCATTTCCACACGTCACTATTACGCCAAGTAGGTATTTAGTCCCCATTTTCCACATGGTCTTATGTTCTTTGGTTTTAGGTTAAATTCAAAGTAGAATGTTTGGAACTATATGAGGTGATCTCATTGTGAAATTCACTACCTCCCCAAACACACGATGCCTCCAACCCCTCGTGCCCTAACCTTACTACATCTTTGCATCATGCCTTTCCCTGGCACCTCAACCCCCCTTGTTCCTTGATGGTGCCCTAACCCTACAACTGATTTTTTTCTTACCTTGATCAAATATGTAGTGACATTTGAAACCCTCACTCAAACTTTCCAACATCACTCATCTAACAATGGCCTCAAATGTTTATTTGACCTATCCATCCTTGAGCACTCGTTTTAATTTTCTTTGACCAGCCTGTATGGGTTTTGTTCAGGGACACACACCATTTCTTAGCTCATATATTTGCGATGAGCTTAATGGAACCCAACCAATCCCAAATCGACTCACTATCCCAATTCCATACTTAGCTTAAATTCAATTTCAATATCATATCAACAAGTTTTATGTGAACCTCACTAGTACTTCCCTTTGTGTACCATTAAAATTCCATCCATTGTCACTAACATCCACACTCCTACACCGTAGAACATTTGGCCATTGTCGTTGATACTAGTTGTTGCATACAAAAAAAATTCACATCACCAACTCCGGTAATTGTCTTCCTTTGTCGACGAAGTTCTTGTGATTATCACCGGTACTAATCTTGTATATCAGAAAATTTCTTTCAAACATCGTCGACACCACCTTGTTATACTAGAAAACTTCATCTAAACAGTGTCAGTACTACCTTTATGTATCATATTAATTCTTGCGATCAACTTTGGTCCAAGATTTGGCATACCGGGGAAGTTGGCATGATCGGCGCCGGTAATGCTCTTTCTCATATTGGTAGGGTTAATATCATCAAGGCCGATACACCAAATCCCCTTCTCCCTTGACACTAACTTTAACCAGATTTTCACTATGTCACTCATTCTTCTTTCCTCTTCAGATGACGACTTTCCTCCCAATATCGGCACAAGTAGCTCCTCAGACACCAATATAGGTTTGTATTAATGAGTTTTTCATTACCCCCCCAATTCGACCCAATATCCCAGGAAATCACTTAACTATAGAAGCTAATGCTTGATGATTTCTCTCATATATTATTCTCCTTCTAAATTTGTTAGAATGTTATGGTTTTTATCAGTGGTTTGATGTATCAATGATAAATATTTTTGTTGCATATTTGAGCATGTCACCCCACAAGAAAGTTGCAAGCAAAGATCCCATGATAGAATCTTATGTAAGTGGAAGCCACCAAGAAGAAGAGGCAGACACTCCACGGATAATTTATGATGATACCATGAGATTTATTAACAAGGGGACTTCAGTTAAATGAAGTGAAGTCTTCTAAATTTTTAAGAACCAGAGTTTCCCTCAAGAAGTAGAAGATGAACTTAAAATATTCAGGAACATCCAAAAATTGAAGTTACATATGGTGGAATCCCATGCAATGATTTCTCCATGTGTGGACGCAATCTCATGGATAGTAAGACATGTAGACCTAGACAATAAACATATCCTCAACACTAATGGACACCCCATAAAATCATTCCGAGCATCGTACATAGCCTCATACTATCACTTGGAGAAAGGGGATTTGTCATTGAATGAATACCTTATCAACAAATTTCCACTCAAGGAAAAATATATGTGCAAATTCTATTACAAGTCTGACAAGAAATTCAAAATATGACCCTCAAGTGAATATCCCACTAGCTCGCTAAAGACGTTGTACCAGTACATTGTAGCAATGTTGTGTAGGTTATATGGGGAACATGATGTGTCAAAGTTCACATTATCTTTGTCGTCCCTCATATACTATTACATCGATGTTGGGTCATCCTTCAATTGGGATGATATTATATCAAATTCTTTAGAGGACTCTATCAGAGTGACCAAGGAGACCAACCCTGACGAGTTTCCCAATTTCCACATGTCCTCTTAACTTTTGGACACGATATGTGTATGCCACCAATACCCCAAGATGGGTTGGGCTTGGCATCCAACTGACCCTCCCATACACATATACTACAAAGCGCTCTGGGATCACAAGCACAGGACCGAGTATCACAAAATTTGTGATTACTTCCTGGTGCCCTTGTACCAATTCATATTTGATTCACCTACACCTTGCATGAATGACAAGGCCCAAGAAAGAGTACAAAAAGTAGGATATTGGTATCTCTTGGAGTATGGAATATATATAAGGATATATGGAGTCATCTAAGCTCCTCATATACTCCCTAGATTTGTCTTTGACAAACTAGTATTGTAAGAGATCATGTATTAAACCATAATCCATGGAGTCAGATCAATAATCTATAGAGATAAGAAGGGCATCCAACCCCATTTATCATTATGGGACATATCTTACTCCTTTGGATATGTTAAACAAGATCAAGCTAAGGTGGACACTTTTTTATTGTTCTTCTTCAGAGAAAAGAGATTCCAAAGGAATGATCCGAAGAATGTAGTCAAGGAATATTACATCAAGCACAACCATGGATAGAAATACACATAATCCAAGTGGGAATAATAAGAGATCCATTGTATAAATTGAACCTATCATGAATTTATTTTTAGGTGGAAAGGAAAACCACTAGACAGGATCTTAGATGAGGAAAAGGCTCGGGAAGAAGCACATAAGAAAGATTAAGAAGACGTAGCAACAACAAAAATGAAAACCACAACCATGAATTCAACTTGGAATTCTGAAGTAGAGGAAGTAGTGGAAGAAAAAATGAAAATAAAGGTTGATGAAAATGCTAAGGCTGAAGAAAAAAAAATCAGAAGGAAGCCGAGGAAGCCGAATAGAGAGGAAAGAAAGAATTTGAGGAGGAAACCATAGATAAGAAACAAAGGAGTAAGGAGAAAGGAAGAAGGAAGAAGGAATACTTTAATGAGAATAAATGATAGGAAGAGGAAGCTAAATAAAAAGAAGCAATAGAATCAGTGGCAAAAGAGAAAGAAGAAGCAGTGGCCAAAGAGGCGGCAGAAGCAACAACAAAGAAAAGAGCAATAGATGAGGCTGCAACAAAAGCAACTGAAGAGGAGAAAAGAAAACAATATGAAGATGAGTTGAACAATGGCACTTCTCCCATGGACACTAACATCCCATAATCGTCAGCATAATTTCCTCTCACTGGTGGTCACCTTCTAGTTGGCGAACTAAAGCTAGGACTTCACACACCATATAAGCCCAACAAGGTGGCAAATTTGAAGAAATTCTAATTCGAAAAGAACAACAGAAGGATTGTGCCATGAAAAAATATAATTTTTTTATTTACTAGAGGTAACCTCTTATCACTTATCACAGAGAGTTCGGTAACATAATATGTCAAAGAGGACCTGATTTCTATCACATCCGCTAACACCGCTTTTGTTGGGTAGGTGTTATATTCTTTGCATTTTTGTATGGGGGCATGTCAGATTTGACAATTTTGTCTGATGATCGCTCCCCCCTTCACTTTGTGTGGGTGTGTGTGTCAGGCCCTTTCCTAGAGGGGACCCAAGGGGGGGGGCGGGGGGATTTTCCCCCCTGGTTATGTGATCGATAGGGTTCAAGGAAACACCTCGATTATTTTTTTGAAGTTTTTTTCTATTTTAACGTTTTTCGCTATTTTTAGAGGTTTTCTAAATTAATCATGAATTAATGGATTAGGGTTTGGTAGCTGCAGGATACCTAAAATATTGTATATATTGTATTTCAAATGGTGAAATTAATATAAGGAAGAGTAGAGAGGTGTGACACGAAGGAAGGTTGGTTTTCTCCCAGTTAAGGGTTTCCAGCGTAAATATCTATGTACTACGTGTATGAGCCATTGATTAATTTATGCTTTTCTTAGAATATGTATGCACTTCTTTACTTCATAGGTTTAAATCTTACATGTGGTATCAGAGCACATTTTTGGCTTAAGGGGGACACCTTTGTTACTGAGGGTTTGGCTTAGTCTTGATAGATCAAGTTTATCTTGGTTATGTGATAAACATGGGTTTAGTGGGAGATTTGCAGTGGTGATTCATGTGTTGAAAAATAATGGAAACCAGTTTTAGAATCGAGATTGAAAAGTTAAATAGTAAAAACTTTGAGCTATGGAAGCTCAAGATGGAGGACCTTCTTGTAGAGGATCATTGTGGATCCTAGTACACGACCTACTAGTACATATCCTACTAGTAAACATACTATTGGTACATAGTCCAATGGCACACAAAGTACTAGTACTCAAACTACTAATACTCAATTTGTTGGTACATTGAAATAAGATTGGGAGAAGCTAGGTAGAAGAGAAATAAGTATGATTAAAATTTTCTTGGAAGATTTGATGTTACTGAATGTGTCAGGAGAATCTACAGCCAAGGAACTATGGGAAAAGTTGGGGAATTTGTATCAACCAAAGTCCTTGGTAAAAAAGTTGTTTCTTAGAACGAAATTGTATCATCATAGGATGGAAGATGGAGATTATGTGATAGAGCATCTGAATACCTTCAACACTCTTTTAAGTCAACAAGTTGGATATGTTAATATTATTCTTGTCAAAGAAGATAACTATATTACCTTGTTATGTTCTTTTCCAAAGTCCTGGGATAATATGGTTGTAGCAATTGGTACTACTGCTCAATCTGCATTAAAGTATGAGGATGTAGTTACATCCTTGTTATCAGAAGAGATGAGGTGGAAAAGCATGGATAGTCATAGCACATATGCTTTATTTGTAAGAGTTCACCCCAAAGATAGGCATACAGATAAATCTTGGGGGGGGGGATCTAAATCTAAAGGTAGATCTAAATCCCCGGGAAGATCTTTGAGAAAATGTTGGCAATGTGGTAAAGCAGGGCATTATAAGAAATATTGTAGGTCTAAGAAAGTTGATAAAGCAAAGGGATATGACAATTTCTCTTCCACATTGGAGAAAACCTCCACATAATAAGGATGTCATGTTTACCTGGCATCTGTAGGTACACATGAATATCGTGATGTATGGTTGATCGACTCAGGTGCATAATTTCATATGACTCATGATGAGTGGTTGAGTGAATATGAAAAGTATAATGGTGGTGGTGTCTTCCTAGGAGATAACTCAACAACCAAAATCATGGGACATGGAAAGGTTAAGTTTTTGCTGAAATATGGAAGGATTAGAACTCTCCCTAGATTTATGCACATTCCATATTTATCCAAGAGCCTAATATCTGTAAGTAATTTGGATGATGCATGTGTGGATAATTTATTGGGAAAGGGAACTTGGAATATGGTCAGAGGATAATTGGTGTTGATGAGGGGAGTTCGATGTGGAACTTTGTACAAGTTGTTGGGAAGCACTTATACTGGTGGGTGTAACAATTCTGTTGTCCCTAAGCAGAGAAATAAATAAGAGAAGATTCATATTGTCCCTGGAAAGAATACCATGTTATGGCATCAAATACTAGGACATATTGGGTAAAAGGGCCTTCGAACACTTCACGATAAAGGTATGGTTGAAGGTATGTCTAATTGCACCCTTTATTTTGATTTCTGTGAACATTGTATATATGGTAAACAAAATCAAGATTCTCATCTGGTGCTACAAGATGAAAGGGGATCTTAGATTTGATACATAGTGATGTGTTTGGACCTGTGTACGTTCCATCACTAGTTAAATATGTGTATTATGTTTCATTCATAAATGATTTCTCAAGGAGCACATGGATTTATTTTTTTAGGAAGAAATCTGAGGTATTTCATAAATTTAAATATTTTAAGGCTCTGGTAGAAAATTAGACAAAGAAGAAAATAAATGTGTTGAGGACAGATAATGGTGGATAATTACGTGGGAATGAACTCGAAGAGTTTTGTAAGAAGTGCAGTATAGAAAGGTAGAATACTACTCCATACACACCTCAATATAATGGGGTTCCAGAAAGGATGAATTGGATGTTGATGGAAAAAGTAAGGAGCATGCTCAATGGTGCCAAGTTAGCATAGGAATTATGGGTAGAGGCATTGGGTACTGCATGTTACCTAGTAAGTAGATTTGTTTGGGTGATTTTTGATATTTTAGTGTTTTTTGCTATTTTTAGTGGTTTTCTAAATTAATCCCAGATTAAGGGATTAGGGTTTTGGTAGTTGCGGGATACCTAAAATATTTTATATATTGTATTTTGAATGGTGAAAATAATACAATGAAGAGTATAGAGGTGCAACACCAAGGAAGGATTTTTTTCTCTCGGTTAAGGGTTTCTAGTACAAATCTCTATGTACTATGTGTATGAGCCATTGATTAATTTATGTTTTTCTTAGAATATGTATGCATTGTTTTACTTCACATGTTTAAAACTTACATCTTTCAAATTGGAAATGGAATAGAAACTCAAGGATTTGGTCCATCAAAACAAAGAGAATGATGATCGGATTAGGGAGTTAGAGGAAAAATCAGTTGAGGAAAGAAATATAAAGGACGTTTCAGAGAATTCAAAGCATGCACCGAGAAGTTCAGGGTCAAGTTGAATGATATGGATATAGGCATATATACCCAACTTCAAGTCTTCCAGCAGCTAGAAATGCAAATAATAGCTCAACATAGCTCTATACAAGCCAAGGATGTCCAATTTTTAGCCATCTAGGAAGGCTTGAGTGATATGCAATGATGGATTGTTGAGAACCCGGATGCTCCAGCCGAGCTACATCGTGCTCTATAATGGGAAAGGAAAATCCAATATGCTTCCCTTAATCACTTCCAACAATATGGGGATAGGGTGGAAAAGGAAACAAAGAGCTCATTGGAAATATGTGCACAACTCCACAAGGTTGTGCACATTTTAATGCATAAAGGGCATCTACCTCCCATCGAAGAGCTCAGGAAAACCAAGACACAAGAGAAAATATTGAAATAAATCCAACGAAATATGAATCAAAGACAAGAGGATTCCCATGAAGCTACAAAAGTGACAGTAGACTTAATGGAGGAGCACCTCGTTCGGATGGCCAAGAATCAAACTATGATCCAAGATTTCATGGCCAGTTTGAAAAGGGACATGAAAACCCTTTGAAACAACTCGACATCCCGTACAAATTCCCTAGAAGAAATTTTTTACCACGGAGTTATATCAATTGAAGGACAACAAGAAGTTTGGGAAGCTTGTTGATTTTCCCTAACAACCCTTGGTATCCTCGGATACCATGTTGAATTTCTCCTACCAAGCACCCGATAGTTAATTCCAAAGAAATCACTTATTGAATTAAATCACAGCTGAGTGATAAATAAATATGCAGCACAAACATAAACAAGGAAACCAAAACAAGCACACATAAACTCCAATATTGTTTTGGGTAGATACTCCTAGAAAAACCTCGGAAAACCAGTGTTGAGAATGATACTTCCTCTGACTTCCTCTGATTGAAACCCAGTTGTGTTTATTTTGTTCTCTCTTCTCCTTGACCTGGTCTTTAGATGAAATTCCTTCTCCACCTATACAAGATCTTGAATCACAATCCTTTGTGATCCAATACTCTGTGTGTGACTCTCCCAACACAACTCTTGTCAAGTGTCATCCTCCTTCACCCTATCCTTTCTTTTATAATTGTGAGTTATAATCTATTTGTAATCTCCAAAGTAATTGAAAGTTGAGATTACTTCTCACACTCACTTGATATTTAGAAACATGCTAATTACTTTTAGCACTTTCCTCAAATAAATCAATTAACTAATTACATAGTTAATTAATAAAAGCAATTTACTTTAATAATTCCTTTAATTAAATAAAATTCAAGAATATAAGGCTTTGGATGATTTCCACCCATCTAGACACATAGAACTGTGTGGAAATACTTGTCTGATGCTACCACTAGCATCAAAACTGCCTCTTAGTGAGGAAGGTATTCTGCACATCTCAAACTCTGTGTCTAAAGAACACAAACTTCCCTTTCTCTAAGGGCTTGGTCAGAATATCTAAAACTTGCTCATCTGTGGAAATATATTGAAGCTTCACTACTCCCTTTTGGATCATATCCAAAATGAAGTGGTACCTGATCTCAATATGCTTGGACCTGTCATGGAATATTGGATTCTCTAAGTGTTTGATACAACTATTATTATCACAATATATCACTGTAGGCTCCAACTACTGATCAAATAAACCTGTAATCAATTTTCGAAGCCAAATAGATTCACATATAACCATACTTGATGCCATATACTCATCCTTTGTTGAATGAATGCTACAGAAGTATGATTCCTGCTAAACCAAGTAATCGGTCTTGATCCCACAAAGAATAAACACTTCGATGTGCTCTTTTTGTCTACTGCATTTCCTTCCCAATTTGAGTTTTTATATCCCTGCAACTCCACTCTGTCTCCTCCAAGATATCCATACTCCACTGTACCTCTCAAGTACTTGAGCACATGTTTTTATACAATCCAATGTACCTACCTTAGCTCCACCATGAACTAACTCAAGGTGTTCACAACAAAACAAATTTATGGTCTGGTGTTGATCAAATACATCAAGAACCCTATCGGCTTCCCATATATCCTAGAATCCACCAACTCTAATTCTGAATTCACCACCTTCTTCATATTAGTAATCTTAGGTGTATCCATCGGTTTACAGTCCTCCATCCTGAATCTCCTCAAGATCTTTATTTTATACTTCCTTTGTCCAAGGAATATCTCTCTCGATACCTGGCATACCTCTAATCCCAAGAAATAATGCATCAATATAATGTCCTTCATCTCAAAATCACTCAATAAATCTGCTTTTCACCCTGCAATAATATCCTCTTCACATGTGATAAATAAATCATCAACATACAAAACCAAGATGAGTGGATCCGACACAATAAGTAATAAGTACAAGTTATGATCCCCCTCACTCTTGGTAAAGGCCACACTCTACAAGTATCTGTCAATCCTATAATACCATGCCCTGGGTGCCATTTTGATTTCGTACAAGGATTTATTAATCCTACACACATGAGACTTCCTCCCATGTACCTCAAAGCCCTAAGGTTTCTCTATGTATAGTTATTCCTCAATAACCCCATTGAGGAAAGTTATTTTCACATCCATCTGAAGTATCCTCCACCTTATAACTGAAGCAATAGAAATAAAAACTAGAATAGAAGCATACCTGGAAACTGAAGAAAATTTCTCCTTATAGCACACTCCCTCTTTCTAGGAGAACCCTCTCGCCACAAACCTCGATTTGAACTTCTCAATGCTACCATTTGCAGCATGTTTGATCTTGTAGAGCCACCTATAACTCACAAATGAATTCCCCTCTGGTCTTGGAACTATGTCCCAAACATCATTCCTAATAATAGAGGTGTACTCCTCTACCATGGAATCCCGCCATACCTGATGATCTATTGCTTCCTCAAAACCAGAAGGCTCAACATTAATGATGCTACTCATAAGTGCCATATAGTTTGAAAACTTCTTTGGAGGCATTCTCTCTCTAACCGCACTTCTAGGAGCCTCACCAACATCCCTTAATGTATTTAATAGCCACAGGGGTCTTCTAAAAGGAATAGAAGGGGATAACTCCTCCTCCCCACCTGAATTCTGAAATTTTGATTGATACTTATCCTCCGAAGCCTATTTCTCCTCATCCTATGTCATTGTTGATGACTCATGAGATATAATAGATGCCAAGTCCTCGTTGAACTTAACATCTCTTATCATAAATTTATTCCACTACACTTGAATTAAGATAATGTAAGCCTTTGAACTATCACTATACCCAAAAAATATACCCTTCCATCCTGAAGGCTCCAACTTCATCCTATTCTCCACAAGCACATGGATGTAAACTGGACAACCAAAGATCCTAAAATGACCAATCTTTTTCTTCACTCCTGAGAATGCCTCCTCCAATTCTTTCCCCCAATATCCTGTGAGGACTCTTGTTATGCACATACACTATTTTTATACATGCCTCTTCCCACATAAACATAGGGAACTCCTGGCCATGTATCATATCCATGGAAGAATTGATGATGGACGATTGTTTCTCTCCAAAAACCCATTTTTTGAGGGTTGTATGAGACTATCACCTCCCTCTCAATCCATGCCTCCTTGCATAAATAATTTAATTAATTGGACGTTTACTCTCCCTCGTTATCCAAAATTGAGACCTTGATCTTCTTACCTATCCAGTTCTCTAGCTAAGCTCTTAAATATTTAAATCAACTAAAGACCTCATCCTTGGTCTTCATAAATAGGATCCATATTTTCCAGAAAAAATCATCAATAAACGTAACATAGTATGACGATCCCTGTAATGATGCTACTAACATCATCCCACTCACATTTGAATGGATAAGATCCAATATCCCCTCGTACCTACTCTCGCTGCTAGAAAAATCATCCTTCACATTCTTGCTATGTGTTAGAAAAACAGGACCGCGAAGCAATAAAATAAAACAAATGTAGAAACAAAACGCAGAAGACACACAATACAAGAGAGACACAGATTTACGTGGTTCACCCAGTGTGGGCTACGTCCACCAGAGAAATTGCCAGGTCCTTCCTTTATTATTATCCAGCAAATGAAGGGATACAACCTACATCCTTCCTTTATTATCCAACAAATGAAGGGATACAACCTACAAAAACCCAATCAAATCCTCCTCTTCTTTCTCTCACACCCTCTCCTCGTATCACAATATTCACCATCAACCATAGTTATAATACATTTCCCTCATAAAGAGGGTTGCCTTCTAGGAAAACCCTAACATAATCTCTCATTGTTAGATCTCAAGGAATCTATAATGAATGGTCGTGATTTACAATGAAATTACAATATACTCTCTCTTATAGTAGTTTTTCTTTGGGGGCTTCACCATCCCCTGCCCCTGTATTCCCTAGCTGGGGATAGGCCCTCCCCTGCATTCTCAAGATGTGGGTATACCTCTTCACTCCCCTAATGGAAGTGGCGTAATATACTTCTGGGTAAAATACTATAGTATAAAATAAGTAATGAAAGTAAAGACCTATAAATCAAGAAGATAATCAGTTCTACAACCAACAATCTCCCACTTGAGACCGGAGATTCTCAACAACTCCACCACAGATATGTCGGACTCTAAACCTTCTTGGACCTCGAAAATTTACTTTCATCTTCATTCTTGAAGACCAACTCTAAAACTAAGCAAGAACTCACTTTCTCCCTCGTTACTCCCTTTGTTAACATGTCTCCAGGATTCTCGCTAGTGTGTATCTTTCCATCTTCAATTGTCCATCTTCCAAGGCTGATCGTGTGAAGTGGTAACTCAACCGTATATGCTTAGTATTTGAAATGGAAGGTTGAGTTCTTTGCAAGGTGAATGGCACTCCCTGACCGCCACATTACAACCCGTTGTTCTCCTGCTTTTCCTAATTCCTCCATAGACCTTTGTAACCAAATCATCTTTATTTCATTCTCAGAGTAAAGAATATACTCCGCTCTATTGTTGAAAGTGAAACAACCTTTTAGAATTTCAACCAACTTACCGCTATTCCACCTATAGTAAACATACCATGTGGTGCTCCTCCTGCTGTCTTTAATACCTCGCCATATCCTAATCAACATATCCCCTCAGAAAGTGTTTGAACCTCCAAACATAATGCATGTGTAGTAGTACCTCCAAATACCTAAGAATCCACTTTACTACCCTAATGTTCTTTACCTAGATTGTTCATATACCAACTCACAACTCCCACTACATCTACAATATCTAGTCTTGTGCAAACAATCACATAAATCAAGCTGCCAACTACTGATGAAAAAGGGACCCAAGACACAGGAGGAAATAGAATACATTTCCTCCTTTGTCTTGGGACACATTTCCTAGTTAATTTGAAATGGTTGCCAAAGGTGTATTAACCGGTTTTGTGACCGTGATTCTTAAACCTCCAACACCTTTCTCCTCGTACTCACCGAGACAATGTCGGGCCAGGATTTTCCCTATCTCTTGTTGCCCTTATACCAAGGATTTCTTTGCAAAGACCCAACTCTTCATCGCAATGAATTGGCTAATTTCTTCTTTGAGCACATTTATATTTTTCATATTAGACCCTCGCATCAAAGCATGTCATCTACATACAATAGCAAGATAATATAGATTCAATTTTCTAGCCTTTAAAATAAGCATCGTTGATTAGAATGACATCTATTATAACCATGTTCCGTCATAAACCTATCAAACTCAGATACCACCGCCTTTGAGCTTTTAGGCTATGCAAGATCTTCTTCAACCGCATACCAAATTCTTCCCTTTGACCTCATACCCCTCTCGCGGGTTGCCGTGATATAAATCTCTTCCTCCAAATCCCCATGGAGAAAAGCTGTTTTTACATCTAACTGTTCAAGATGCAAATCTTCTACTGCCACAAGACTTAAAATAGTTCTAATTGAAGTCATTTTAACAACAAGAGATGCTTAAAGTCGAGCTCAAAACACCTTGTTGAGGGATATATACCGAAAAATAAAATGAAAACAAACTTACAAGAGCTCCAAGGAGCTTATTTATGTACAGACCTAAACTAATTTATTTTTTACATGGTGCTAGGTGAAAGTAAATTTCCACCATAGCCAATCAAGTAACTTTCTGAATGGAAGCACTCTTAATCTGTCAGTGATTGGTAATAGATGATGCAACTGTGACAGCAGAACGGTTACATCCTTCATCTTTCCTCCTAATGTTGAAGGCGAGATGAAGCTGAGAGGATTCAACTCATGGAGGAAATGCAACTCCATTTACTCCCTAACTGGCTCATAGAATGAGTGGCAGATCTTGGAAAATTTGTAACAGGCAGCCTGATATGCTCCACAGTTGCTCACACGTTGTTGAATATCACTGATAAGCACAGGTGGAAGAGGAGTTGATGCAGGTTGACTGGTCTTAGGTGATGGTTGCTTGCTTACAAGCTCTGGACAGGAGATAAATTGCCCCTTATGCTGCTCCTCTGGTTCATCTTCGTGGCTTTCCTAGGGGTCAGATTCATAATCATCATAAATAGGACCGGTGGGAAAGATCTGTTCTTCAATCTGTTGCTCAGTGATTTCTGCAGGCCTAGGATAATTGATTTCTTCATGATAATCTCCTTCATGAAAAAGAGGATAAATCTTTGTTGTGTGTTCTTGGATATCCTACATATCCAGCTCAGAATCTGATTCATAGTTGTCATACACATGTTGGTTGCTCCTCTGATCAACAAACTGTGATGTAGGGCTCTATTGCTCTTCATCTGAATAATCGTCAAAGAATGATACAATAGTCACAACAAGAGCAGGATGCAGGGCCTCTACAGTCATGAAATCTTCAACATCATCCTCAATAGAGATGCCAAGAACATCCTCTTCAAAGGCTAGAAAATCCTTTGCATTTTCTTCAAAAATACAGCACTCATGTTCTACCTTCAATTCCTCTAACTCTGCAGAAAGAGACTTTACCATCTCCATCAGTTCACCTAGAGCCTCTTCTTCTTCCTCATCTTCATCCTCACGGGCTCTATCATAATCAACCAAATCATGATCGTGGCCTTCATATTCCTCACGACAATCATGACAAATAAACTCAGAGGAATAAAATGCTTGACAGTGCCTATTGAAGGTTCCATGAAATCCTCCAAGTGAAGAAATGCTAGAAGGGAGTAAAGAATGGTACCACTCACGAGTGTCCCTTGCTAACGAGTACATGAACATTTTCAATAATACATCCTCATGATGTATTCCCCACTGATGCATGAGTTTATGAAACTCATGGAGATGTTGAGCAGGGTTTTCCTCTGCATGCCCCCTAAATATAGGCAAATAATCATTTCATTCATCTAGAGCAGGAACAACATTAGGAAAACCATAAACAACAGAAAAATCAAAAGGGGAAAACCTTCGGGCCAGGATTTTTTCCATATCGAACCAGTGGAGTCGCCAATCGATTCTTCAACCATGGAGTCTCCAGGTGAAAGATATGTAGTAAGAGTGTGTCTGGTCTTTGTTCACCATCAAAGACAAGATCTGATCGTTGTGTTCTCCCAAGGGCTACTAGATGTAGCAAGAAGCATCCACACTGAAACAGTGGAGTTGAGACAGTGGAGTCGCCAGGTGCATAGTTGCAATCTTCAAAGGTTTTGATTTCTTATGCACCTTCAGAATCAGAAGTTCGTTGTCATTCTACCCAGTGAAAACCTTCAATTCATCCCCGACAACGGTGCCAGAAATGTTAGCACCAAGAGTCACCTCTGGATTGCAACAGGGATGAGCCTGACACCTATCAGTTTGTATGTCACGGTAAATAAGTTTAAGGTGGTCTAATGGATGCAGGTTCATAACCTGAATGACATTCAACAAAGAACTGGACAGGAAATGTACAGGGAAGTGAGGGCCACAACTAACTTCAGTCAGGAAATTGAGTTAAAGCGAGAGCAGAGGGAAGACTTATGAGAAAGTTGAATGAGGTTGCTCTAAGAATCAAGCCTTCCAGCAGCTCAGGGAGGAAAAATCAAACTCAAGAACACTCTTGGGCCTAATATTAGATACTGAAATATGTCTACTGAGGACACAGTTACAACTACAGCATGATCAACCCTCCATCATCCTGTAACTGCAACAACTCGACTGGATCCTCCAATTCTGAGCCATCCAGTGTAAGAGGGAATAAGATAACATGGGAAACTGATTAAAACTAGTGAAAACATTGCAGTGATCAAACCTATATCACTACAACATTACAACCCTCGACTGGATCGTCCAATTCCAAGTGTCTTAACACAGTGTTTACAAAGAGATGGAAAGAAGTTGACTTCTATTAATCTGACAGTCTCAAATCAATTACATAACCAGAGAACAACTCTAGCATCACAAGCATTACAAAATTGGGAGCTCTGCTCAACCAAAAGACCCTTACAAAAATGACAGAACTCCCTACTTATCCTCCAAAATTTCGTTTCTGTAGCAGAGGCGTGCTTGAGTTAATGCATTGAAGGCATTACATCTGCATGTTTCCTGACAAACTGTGCATGTAGTCTCATGTTAGATGCAAGCGTTTCATAACAGACCTGCAAATGAGTTGACTGGCTGACAATCCTTTTATGGGATTTCCATTCATGGTGGAAACAATGTTCAACTGCCACCACCTGCCTCAATAACTACTTCATCGGGATCAGAGAAGGCCCGAGTCAAAATTGCACCCGGGAGACGTGGCGGCCTCTGCATCCCGCCACCTGGAGCTAAGTTGGATGCCTGCAGGGATGACCAGGTAGTCGGGGATGTGGATGAGGATCTGGCAGGACGATGAGCGTGAATGACAAGCTACTGGGTGTGTGATGGCCATGTGGAGGAGACAAACAGTTTGGGAAGAAGTTGTGGGGACGAACGACGGGAGTAAGGGTGGAGCGAAGTGGTACAGGTGGCGGGAGAAGAGACGGGAGAGGCAACATGTGGGACAGTGAGAGGAGGACAGGTGTGGAGGAATGAAAGGGGAGTGAGGGATGTGATGAACAGAGGAGAGAGATGGAGTTGGGGACAGCTGTCGGCGAGATGGTTGTGGAGTGGCCACTTGTCGTCCTAGGATAGGATTGGGGGCTGAGAAAAGTGGTTTGAAACTTCCCGCTTTTGCACCCAATGTGTGTCTCTGGCTGACACGTAGCACCTCCACAAACCACGGTAGTTTCCCCGACCCGCTCTACCTTTTTTAACGGCTGTGCATGTTGAGGCCTCGATATAGCCATCGACCATCGATCTAGAGTGCGCAGATCTTGGCCGCCTAATCTAACTCACATTTTAGCACAATGCGCTAGGGCATAAAAACTTTGGATAAGCATCGTAATGTGGGTTTTTTAACCCTATTCCTTGCATTTTGTCTCCTTGAGGCCAAATATAAGGAAAAACTCACCCCTACAAGAATATGTGATATAAGTGGGGAAACCCAATGTGTGTGTGTGTGTGTGTGTGTGAGAGAGAGAGAGAGAGAGAGAGAGAGATCTTATTATTCAACTTTAGGAAAGTACATATCAGCAGCAATTACACAATTTCCAGCCAAGAGAAAAATACCTCACAGCACCAAAATTGTCCCAAAATCTACCTCGATTTTCGTGCCCTTGAAATCTGTGCAGCAAGATGCCTCGATTTTCATGCCCTCCCATCCTGTTGTATGGACTGTATGGATCCATATAGTATGGCCTCTCTAACAACAGAAAACTCAACACCCACAAAAAAAAAATCCTCTGGAGATTTGTGCCCAAAAACTCTTGGGAAATGTGCCTTCTTTGTTGTCCTCTTTCCTCTCTCAAGCTTACTTAGAAATTCTCTCTCAATCTCCTCCTCTTGTCTTGCACACTACCCAATGCATTCTTTTATAAATCTAAAAATCACATTTTCCCTCCAAAGTGTCTTTTCACCTTCCCCAACCCTAAATCCAAAGGCCAAGATCTAACCTTGCCTTTTCAAGATCAAGGGTCATGATTCATTCCCTCCAAAATGAATCACTTAAAATATTAAAGTACATTTCACTTTATTTCATAAGTGTACTTTATGAAATAAAGTCACTTTAAAATTAGAAGGTACACTTTATTAAAATGTCACTTTAATAAAAGAACCATGTTACAACTTTATAAAAACTCATTACAAAGTTAAGTGCCTAGTAGTGTCAACATAAGGTAACATCTGCATACAAGACAAAACATGCAGAGAGCCTCCCAAGCTAAAAAGATAAATATTGGGAGGCCATTGACGAAACATATCCAAGTAGTTGTGATACAAAATTCATCTTGTGGGTCGTTGTGTTTTTGAGTTACATGTCGTGGCAAATAGGGTTTGTGGCTAGTCCTGAAACTAGTCTAAAACAAGTGTTTCAGGTAAAAACGTTATAACTTCTTCATAACATAACCAAATTTATTAAGACCAAATTTGTTGGTTAGAGTACAGTCTTTAGTATTATCTGTACAATTTTCAGATCCATACAACAAATATTTCATGTGGGGCACACTCTACATGTTCACTCTCTAGAATAAGCTAGAATTCAACAAGGTATGCCATTTTTTCTATAACTCATTTTCTTAGAGGTTTCAAGTAGTGAAGTCTAGAGGAATTGCATAAAATACACCGAAGAACAATTTGTACCATTTTCAGATATTTATTCATTACAGGTACATAGTTATGATTATTGCAAGTTAGGGTTGTTGACTAATCCAAAATTAGTCATGTGAGACTAAAGTAAAGTTTGATAAAATGATAGTCTCTTGTTGTTAAAGTTAAGGAAGGTTTTCAGGTATGTGATCATATACACTAGGTCTATTACAGATTTACAAATCAGATTTGGATGATGAAATTGATGAGAGCTTTTGGTTGAGGTATGTTACATATAGAGGTTGTATAATAGTGAGGTCGTGGCACATGGTTTGATGTAATGGTTTATGATATTTGGTTATGGATGGTGTGATGTATTTCTAGAGAAATTTTGATGGTTATATTGGTATATGTATTTAGTATAGGGTTGAGGTGCATGTTGGGTACATGGTTGAGACGAGTAGTTGATGAGTTGGCACATACATGAGGTGTATAGTTGATGATGTTGGTACATCTTGATGAGTCATAGTTTATGTGTATTTGATGCATGATTGGTACATATTTGGTG
>SNQJ01S0119459.1:7842-33809 GCA_010110895.2 Picea sitchensis
GCCTGCACATACTGTGTATCAGCTCGAAGTATACCAACCCTGGTTTGACAATTTAGTGATTCAGGACACTTAAAAGCTACAATTTAGCAGCCTGACAACTAGCTCTGAAATGGGCATAGGAATTCTGATTTTCTGAATTTCATGCTCAAAGTTAAAAGAAGAAGGAGGCTTTTGAATTTCCCTTACCTCTGAGACAGGTTCTTTGGCTATTGGCGAGAGATTCTGAGATTTCCTTTCCTTGCTACATTTCACTGCATATTTAGTAGGATTTTTTGTTACAAGGGGATGATCATGGGTGTCAAACTTCCCTTCTTTATTCTTTGACATGAGGTTATATTTATTGGGACTGTTATTATTTTCTTTGTCCCCCTTACTCAGCTCATTTACTTGACTATTAATAAGTAAATCCTCGTAGGCAGACTGAGTTAAATGGGGAAAAGGGGAGGTGTCTTAAATACAATGAATTTCAGGGTCAAGCTCTTGTTCTTACCTCTCCTCATCATCAACTAGGTTATTTTAGAGAGGGGTTTGAATCCTCTGATCATACCTATCTCTATTCCTTTGTTCCCTTGGAATAATATGAAGAACATTGTTATTTGGCCTCCTTAAATTGCCTATGTTGTCAACATTTTGGGGATTTCTGTATGTCGGCTTCCCTTCTAGCTCCAACCTTTCCATCCTAGCCGGAAATTATTTTAGTATCTTGGTTACTTCACCCATTTGATGGGGTAGGGTAGAGGAACCGGATGTGGAGGCTTCAGGTCTCTTCCTGGGTATATCTCTATCAGTCTTATTTATGAGTCAGTCAACAACCAATATATTAGACTCTACTTCCATAGCTACATCCTACATGTGAGCCATGGAAGTGGCTCTTCCTTCCCTCAACAGAAGGCATAAATCGGGGTCAAAATCACTAGCATAAGTAATTTTGGCTAAAGCCTCTGTAGACTTTATCTCAAGAGGAATCTTATTGTAGATCTTATTGAACCTTTTGGAGAAGTCAGAGATAGATTCTCCCTATTTTCTCTTTAGGGACCCAAACTCTGTGATATAATACATGAAATCCTTTTTTCCCCACCATTATCTCAAGAAGACACTATTATTATCATAGGGGAAGACCCAGGGTTCACTCCAAGAACGCACCAACAAGCCCTAGCTATTGGCCCTTTTGGCAACACCTGCGAAGCAGATGCAGTCTCACCCAAAGAAACGATGAGGGGGTTGCAGGACAAAGATGTCTACAACCAGGGGAATATCAAGTGGATATTGTATAACAATAATCACAGTATTCATATATCACTTATCAACGAGATCTACTCTGCGCAACTATAAATCTTGATCTAACACAGTAATGAAAATAACAGTATAATAAGGACAAATATCAAAGCATTAATCACTCCCACAACAAAAAATATACGTGGTTCACCCTCTCTCTAGGGATACATCCATAGAAATGTGCTTATGATATATTAAGATAAAGATTACATTTCTTATCTACGCTCTTGGCCAACAGATCCTCTCTTTCCTTCTCTCTTGCTCTCCCCCTTCCTACGCACCCAGCTAGAGGATCTAATTTTCACACCCAACTGAAGATCTTACAATACAAGAAGGCTCTCACCCTCAACACTTCTCTCTCACAATACAATGACCTCCCACCACAACAACAGAGATAAATCAATAACAATATCATACCTCCCAACCCAGGTCCTCTTGACATTTATTTATACATTACAATACCTCACCGACAACCTTAGGCTGAACCTAGGTGTCAAAACCCTAATTACCAAAACCCTAGGTGTCTAAGACCCTCGATCAACTTGATCCACTTTTTCTGGACTTCATCAGCCTATCTTTCCTTCCTTCTTGTGCGGTGCTACAAAACATCCAATGGTGGATTTTTCCACTTCCCGAGTCATCCTTGGTCCATCTTCCTTTCTGATCTTTCATGCTCAATCTCCTCTTCCAACGGCTTTCTTTTCCGCACTTCACTCCATCTTTTCTACTCTTTTGCCCACTTCGACCCAGTGATAGTCACTATGTCTACCACGAAGTTTCCATTTTACCTTTTCTTACTTTTTCTCCACTTCCTTTCACAACCAAGGGCTAACAGGCCCCCAACACTCACCTGTGACTCATCCCGAGGCACTTTAGATCTGATCCTTTCATTTTACTTCGAATTTGGATTGCGCAGTGCAGCCTTTGCTTTCTGCTTTACGACTCCTTCATGTCCTTATGTAGACTGTCATTTCTATGTTTGGTACCTAGTTTCAACTGCACCTAGTACCTGAACCCTTTTCCTCATGCCTTTACTTAGAGTTGTGAGGTAGCTAGTTGTCATAGTACAACTTCAGTCGACTTCCATTCACCAATCCTTCTTTCCATTCTCCATTCAAATTCTTCAGTTGTGCAAATACTCCTTCTATGATATAGGCGATCTCATATGGTCCAAGACAATGCATTCTGAACTTCCCAGGGTGTTTGATAAACTTACTGTCATATACCAGTACTAAATCACCTTGCTTGAATATCTTCTTCTTGATGTGTCGGTCATGGTAGGCCTTTTCTCGTTCCTTTTGAACTTGTTGATGGAACCCGACAATGAATCTGTCTTCTTCCAGTTCAACCAACTGTGCAAGCCTTTCGTGAGTAGTGCCAGTATCATCCATGTTTGTGAATGCAACAATCCTTAAGCTTGGTACCAAGTACTCCATCGAGACAACAACTTCCAGACCATAGACCAACTTGAAGGGGGTATGCATTGTTAATTTCTTGCAAGTGGTTCTATAAGCCCATAGTATTGGTGTTACTCCTAAATCCCAGTCATCCCTATTCATGCTGTAAATATTTGTCAATGTTGTCTCCAAGATCTTGTTGAATGATTCAACTGCTCTGTTTTCTTGTGGGTGGTAAGGTGTACTCTTCTGATGGTGGACTGCAACTTCTTCAGTCAGGACTACAACTGTCTTATTGATGAAGTGTGTACCTTGATCACTCATAAGGACCTTAGGGCATCCAAACCTGGTTATTATTTCATCAAATATAAAATGCATAGATGTAGTTTCACTATAGTCCTTGACTGCTCTTGCTTCAACCCATCTAGTCAGGTATTCTATCGCAGTGATAATATACCTTGCTCCTGTGTTCTTTTCTGGTGGGTTTATAGGTCCCGCGAAGTCAATGGCCCATTTTTCAAATTCCTTTAGGGTCATCTGTGGTGCTAATTGCATCTCATCTCTTCAGGATGGTTTTCCAACTCGATGGAATACATCGCATTCTCTGGTATATTCTTTAGCATCTCTGTGTAACATAGGCCACCAAAGGCCAGCTCGTGGTATCTTATGCACAGTTTCTTTCCCTGCGTAATGTCCTCCTACGATTCCTTCATGAGCTTCTGCAAGGATCATCGAGCACTCTGTTTCCATAATATATCTTCTTAGTATCTCATCAGGTCCCATTTTATATATCTAACCAACTGTTAGTGAAAAATATGCAGCGTGCACCACTAGTTGTTTCTTTTGGGAGATTGTATACTCACTCGGAGCCATTCCTGCTGAGAGGAACTGGAATATGTCTATGAAGTGGTCATCAATATTTCTAATGGTGAGAATTTGTGCATATGGTAATGTATCCTCCAGACTGGTAGGTTCTTCACCATGTTCCAACCTCGACAGGGGGTTTGGGCCCTTGTTCATTTTTCATGGCTTAACTATGATCTCAAAATCAAATTCTTGAAACAACATAAGGCATTTGTAGATTCTCCACCCCAACACTGGCTTGTTGACTAGGTACTTCAACGCAGAGTGATCAGTAAACATTTTAAGGTGTCCTCCCAATAAGTAGTGGTGGAATTTTTGCAACGCATACACCATGGTTAGTCCCTCTCTCTCTGTAGTTGTGTAATTAACTTCAGTTGTGGATAGATTTCTGCTAGCAAATTCTAATGGATGATCAATGTCCCCTTCTCCAGGTTGTTCGAGTACTTCTCCTAATGTAATGGAAGATGCATCAACATGCACATGAAATTCCTTTCTCTAATCTAGAAAGACCAGAATAGGCATAGTCACCATATTTTGTTTCAGTGTGTCGGAGATCTACTGGCATTCTTCTATCCAACCAAAATGACAGTCTTTCTTTAATAAATTCTCCATTGGCACAATAATCTGAGCATATCCTTTGATAAATTTCATGTAATAGCCAGTATGTCCTAGTGCAGTGCGCAATTGTTTGACTGAATTAGGTGGTGGAAAATCAACTATAATTGCAATCTTTGATGGATCAACCAACAATCCTTGCTTGCATACAATATGCCCTAATAGTACTCCAAATGGTGAGAAGAAGGTGCACTTCTTAGGTTTAAATCAATTTGACACTACCTGCATTTATCCAACATTAGCCTTAGACATTCAATGTGGTTTTTCAACATACTAAACACAGTCCATTCGTCAAAATATGCTTCTAAGAATTTATGCAGAAATTCTTTAAACACTTCAATCACCACCCTAGAGAAGATGGTTGGGGAATTCTTCAATCCAAATGGAATCACTGTATATTGGTAGGATCCCCACTCTATGGCAAACGTATTCTTATGACGGTCTTCCTTGGAGATACGGATCTGATGGTATCCTGAAAACCCATCTGTAAAAGAATATACTTCTTGTCCTCCCACATTGTCCAACACTTCATCTATGAATGGTGTAGGGAAAGGATCATGCAAAAAAGAATCATTCAACTTCCTAAGATCTAAACAGATCCTGATCTCACCTATCTTCTTGTCTTGCACCACCATAGGGATAATCCACTCCGACTCATCGATAGGTTCAATAACCCCTGCTTCTAACATTATGTCGAGCTCAATCTTCACTTTTTCCTTATATTTCAGGCTCAATCTATATGGTATTTTTTTGACTGGCTTTGCACCTGGTTTTAAAGGCATTCTCATATCTCCCATAGGTCCTTTGTTACCCTTCATATCATTAAACTTGGTTGGGAAAAAGTCTTGATACTAGTGCAATAATTCTTTGATTTTGTCAATGGTAGCAACATCCTAGTAATCTCCGACATTAGCAAGCTTTGGTGTCTCCTCTATCCCAATTTTGAATTTCTTTATCTTTATCGGCTGTCCAATGAATGGTAGTTCAACTCCTGGTCCTTCCACATCTCTCTGGCCTTCTGTTTCTACAATATTCACCTTCCTTGGATCATCATCTTCGTCATCATTAATGTTGTAGCAGATCTGGAGTTTTTGGAGAGGTGCAGTCCATTCATACTCTTATTTCTCCAAATGGAGGCCATATGCCTCCATAAATATATGGATCTGATGGTATCCTGAAAACCCATCTATAAAATAATATACTTCTTGTCCTCCCACATTTTCCAACACTTCATCTGTGAATGGTGTAGGGAAATGATCATGTAAACAAGCATCATTCAGCTTCCTGAGATCTACGCAGATCTTGATCTCACCTGTCTTTTTGTCTTGCACCACCATAGGGATAGTCCACGCCGACTCCTCGACAGGTTCAATAATCCCTGCTTCTAACATTATGTCAAGCTCAATATTCACTTTTTCCTTATATTTTGGGCTCAATCTGTATGGTCTTTGTTTGATTAGATTCACACCTAGTTTTAAAGGTATTCTCATCTCTCCCATAGGTCCTTTGATACCCTTCATATCAGTGAACTTGGTCGGGAACAAGTCTTGATACTCATGCAATAATTCTGTGATTTTTTCAATGGTAGCAACGTCCCAGCAATCTTCGACATTGGCAAGATTTGGTGTCTCCTCTGTACCAATATTGACTTTCTTTATCTTTATCGACTGTCCAATGAATGGAAGTTCAACTCCTGGTCCTTCCACATCTCTTTGGCCTTCTATTTCTTCGATATTCACCTTCATTGGATCATCATCTTCATCGGCACTAATGTTGTAGCAGATCTACAGTTTCTGTAGGGGTGCAGTCCATTCATCCTCTTCTTGCTCCAAAGGGAGGACATATGCTTCCTTAAATATATGGATCTGATGGTATCCTGAAAACCCATCTGTAAAATAATATACTTCTTGTCCTCCCACATTGTCCAACACTTCATTTGTGAATGGTGTAGGGAAAGGATCATGCAGACAACCATCATTCAGCTTCCTGAGATCTACGCAGATCCTTATCTCACCTGTCTTCTTGTCTTGCACCACCATGGGGCTAATCCACTCTGACTCCTTGATAGGTTCAATAATCCCTGCTTCTAACATTCTATCGAGCTCAATTTTCACTTTTTCCTTATATTTCAGGCTCAATCTGTATGGTCTTTGTTTGAATGTCTCCACACCTGGTTTTAAAGGTATTCTCATCTCTCACATAGGTCCTTTGATACCCTTCATATTAGTGAACTTGGTCAGGAACAAGTCCTGATACTCGTGCAATAATTCTGTGATTTTGTCAATGGTAGAAATGTCCCAGTAATCTCCGACATTGGCAAGATTGGGTGTCTCCTCTGTCCCAATATTGACTTTCTTTATCTTTATCGTCTATCCAATGAATGGTAGTTCAACTCCTAGTCCTTCCACATCTCTCTGGGCTTCTATTTATGCAATATTCACCTTCCTTGGATCATTGTCTTCGTCGACATTAATGTTGTATCATATCTGTAGTTTCTGGAGGGGTGCAGTCCATTCATCCTCTTCTTGCTCCAAAGGGAGGCTAGATGCCTCCTTAAATACTTTCTGTCTCACCATCTTTAGTGCTTGATCTACTAAATGAAATTCACTTTCAAACAAAAAGTGGGTTATAAAATTCTGGATCATACCTTGCCATTCTGAAGTGATGAGGCACAGATCTCCTTGAAAGTACCAATTAATCGGGGTGGTATCTAGCGTATTGACAAATCTGTGTACCCATTGTTCTCTAAGAACGTCACTATAGGCCTCTTCACAACTACATACGCGGTCTTTTGGGAAACTTTGACCTATATACCTCACTTCGCAGCTGCGTACGTGGTCCTTTGGGAAACTTTGACCTGTATACCTCACTTTGTAGCTACATACATGGTCCTTTGGGCAACTTCAACTTGTATACCTCACTTCACATCTTACTGTTTGTGCTGAGAACTGCGTTGTCATCAAAGTTCGACATTTTGTCCAGTCTGTGATGTTTCCCTTGTGCGTTCCCCACCATCTTGTTGGTGTGTCTTTCATGAACTCATCCATTAACAACAACCTCTGTTGTGTTGGTAAACTTGTCTCAAATTCTGATAAGAAGTTCTCTAAGGGGTTCAGCCCATCAAATGTGGGTAGATTACTCACTGTTGTGCCAATCCAGTGAACTTCTCTAGTTATCCTAGCACATATTCTTGTAGATACTTCATACATCTGGTTCTGCCAGTTCTCCAGCACTTCGTCTGATTCAGATGAACATGTGTTGTCACTTCGCCAACTCATATTCTCGTCAGCTTTAGGGTTGATACAATCCTGTTGTCTGGCTGTTAATTTGTAGATGTTTTCCAGTTCAAATGCGTGGTCTTCTTCTTTGATAGGATTTGTATATCATGAACCCTCATCTGGATTTAAAGGTGTAATGACCCTAAGGCCAACTCTCTCAAATGTCATGCGTCTTTTATTTAGATCAACAACAATAGAATTGTTGAAGGCCCAATCAATTCCTAACAATGCAAGGTAAGGGTAGCTATCATCAACAATTTCAATTACCTCAAAATCTGCAAAGGTTATTACTTCGTCGATGTCCATTGGGACATGCTCTAATCATCCAAATGGGTAGATAGCTTGCTGATTAGCCATGCAAATCTTGATAGGGAAATATATCATCTTGGGTTTTCCTATCAGTGCCCAAGTTTGCTTCGTCATGACATTGATCTTCGACCCTAAGTTGAGGACCACATAGTCTATCTCATACTATCCTATCTGAGAATTCAAGTGTAAGTCTTTATTTATCCTTCTCCTTTTTCCAATTTGGTGCACTTCCCTATTTAGTAAGGGGTCTGTCTTTCCTAGCTCATACTACTTGATTAAATATTGTAATTCTTGTATGACACCTTTATCTTGAATCAACTTAACACAAGTGTACAAAAATTCCATGAGTTTTCTTACCTCTTTCCCTTCTGTTGGCGATGTAGATGGATTAAACACCCGAGGCATTCCATATTCTTTGATTTCTGGTTGTCTCTTTGACGAAGATCCTTGACCTCTTTTGAACTCTTTTCTTGCATCCTCGAATATTTGTCTTTATTTCTTAGCATCGAACATTGGGGTCTTTTATGTAGCTTTCCTGACTCTGTGGTTGTTTTCAGTATTTCCTTGGGTTTCTTCGTCTTCTCCTGTAGCCGCGCCTCCTTGATTGATAACAGTGACTCTAGGGTCTACTCCGCGAGGTTTAGCATACATCAGTTGTACTTGTGGGTTTTGTTGAGGTCCTTGTCTTTCCTTAAGTTTATCTAGGAACACAGGGCATTCCTCTATGACATGCTCGAAGGGGTTGTTGGAAGATTGGTTGTTTTCATTGATGTCAACCCTAGTCATGGTTTTTGGACCGCAAGATTAATAAAGGTATTTGGACATGAAGGACAATGCACATGCATATACAACACCCATGAATGGACAAGCTACAAGACCTTTATGCAAGGGAAGACACAAAAGAAGAAGTTGAAGAAAATTACAACATCTCAGATTTCAAAGAAGAAAATAGAGGTCAGTTCTTTTGCTTTAATTGTGAAGGAGTAGGACATGTTGAATTTTAATGTCCTCATCCAAGGATTGAAATAAATGACAGTGAAGAAGAAAATTCCAATGAAGAAGAAGAAAATCATGAAGAAAACATTATTCAACAAGAAGATCAGAATCTTAAAAAATTGAAGCATGTTGAGATTGAAAATGGCAAGCTCAAAGACACGCAAATAAAACTAATAAGTGAATTGGGTAGTTTTGAAAATATAGTTGTAATCTTGAAGAAACAATTAGAATACTTTGAGAAACTAAGAGAAGAAACCATTTCCTTGAAAACTCTACTCGAAGAAGAGAGAAGAGTAGGAGAAGTAAGGAATGTCCAAATGAAGAAGAAAGAAGAAGATTGTGAGAAACTTGAACAAGAAGTTGTCTCATTGAGGAAGAGATTAAGAAAGTCTCAAGTGCTAAAATAATTAACACATCTTGGATGCATGGGTGAAACTTCATACAAAGAATATGAAAATACCAACAAGAAGGTTGAAGAAAGAGCTACATAGACAGTTGATAAGAAGTGGACCAAGATACCAGAAAGAATGAATGATTACAAAAGAGATGAATACCCAATAAGACCTCCTACCTTCAGGAATCAAAGAAGCTTCAATAAGTATGAAGGAAACTACAGAAGAATAGATCATGAACCCAGATGGACTACATCACAAAAAAGCCCACTTACTCCAAGGTATCAAAATTTCTTTCATGGTCATTGTTATACTTGAAATTTTTTTGGACATAAGGCAATTAATTGCAGAATCAATGAAAGGAACACATACGCAATAAACATGAATTGTGTAAATAGAAGATATGGAAATAACCATGGTTTTGTCAACAGAAGTTATAATTCATTTTCCCCATTAATGGACAAAAATATTGCATGCTACAATTGTAATTATCTTGGTCACAAAGCACGAGATTCCATATATATGAATGAAGATGTCCCTATGCCAACCACAATATGGAGAATGAAAGAGATTCCAAAAAATGAAGATTGTCGAATAGCATTGATCGCTGAAGAATGTAAAGAAGAAGATGAATGGTACATAGACAGTGGATGTTCTTCACACATGACCAGGGATCAAGACAAATTCATCAACTTGAAGAGAAAGAGTGGCAATGTTGCATTTGGAGATGACTCATCTGCCAAAATACTTGGAGAAGGTGTAGTACAACTTGGAAGAAAAAATGTAAAAGAAAAGAATGTTCTATTGGTTGAAGACTTGAATCATAATCTACTTAGTGTTAGTAAAATGTGTGATCAAGGATACACTCTTACGTTTGATTCCCGAAAATGTAAAATCAGAGAAAATAACTCAGGAAGATTGGTTGCAACTGCAAAACCAAGACCGAACAACATATACATCCTACACATGAAGAAGAGAGAGAGAAGAAAAAATCTACAGAAAAGGATTCTAAGGAAGAAAATGTCCCAAAGACCAAAAATAAGGATGAAGTATTATTGAGTTCCACATGTTCAGGGGGAGTAGCCCCAAAGAAGAGAGTTACATTTTTCCATTAAACTCAAGGGGAGCAGCCCTAACCTTTTCCAATGATGTCAAAGGGGGAGATAAATTGGGATCATGATGATAGGGGGAGCATGAGTGTTTCCATCAATGACAAAGGGGAGATTGTTGGAAGATTGGTTGTTTTCATCGATGTCAACCTTAGTCATGGTTTTTGGACCACAATATTGATAAAGGTATTTGGACATGAAGGAAAATGCACATGCATATACAACACCCATGAATGGATAGTATACATCATGTTTTTTCCGGTGGTATGTAAAATGTCATGTGGATCCTCATGGTTGAGGAGAAATGAATTTTTGAAGATGACAAAGTGAATTGAAGAAGGAAGTACATGTAGGCTCTGAAGATAATTAAAGAAAAGAATTACAANCTACTTAGTGTTAGTAAAATGTGTGATCAAGGATACACTCTTACGTTTGATTCCCGAAAATGTAAAATCAGAGAAAATAACTCAGGAAGATTGGTTGCAACTGCAAAACCAAGACCGAACAACATATACATCCTACACATGAAGAAGAGAGAGAGAAGAAAAAATCTACAGAAAAGGATTCTAAGGAAGAAAATGTCCCAAAGACCAAAAATAAGGATGAAGTATTATTGAGTTCCACATGTTCAGGGGGAGTAGCCCCAAAGAAGAGAGTTACATTTTTCCATTAAACTCAAGGGGAGCAGCCCTAACCTTTTCCAATGATGTCAAAGGGGGAGATAAATTGGGATCATGATGATAGGGGGAGCATGAGTGTTTCCATCAATGACAAAGGGGAGATTGTTGGAAGATTGGTTGTTTTCATCGATGTCAACCTTAGTCATGGTTTTTGGACCACAATATTGATAAAGGTATTTGGACATGAAGGAAAATGCACATGCATATACAACACCCATGAATGGATAGTATACATCATGTTTTTTCCGGTGGTATGTAAAATGTCATGTGGATCCTCATGGTTGAGGAGAAATGAATTTTTGAAGATGACAAAGTGAATTGAAGAAGGAAGTACATGTAGGCTCTGAAGATAATTAAAGAAAAGAATTACAAAATAAGAAAGTGTCATGTTGGACCTAATGTTAAAAGGAAGTGACATAAATGGTATAAATAAACATCATTATACATTTATTTGATACAAGTCAAATTTCAGAGGAAATAAGAAGTAAAGAAGGCTGGATTTCAAGAGAGGATGAAGTCTTTTGGTGATGTGTTCTAAGGTATGTTATTTTTAGGTCATATTACCATTTTTTCTATAAAGGTTTTTCTAGAACGATTCAGATGGTGAAATCACTATGGTATTGAGAAGACATATCAAGGTACCTATGGTAAAAGGTTCATCCCTTGATTCTCTATAATTATGGAGATACACTCTGTGGAAGATAAGGTTTGCGACCAGTCCTGAAGCTAGTCAATAAACAAGTGTTCCGAGTAAAAAAATCATAAATTATTCATAGAGAATAAAAATGACGTGGGAAATTTTTAATTGGAAATAGTACGGAATGTAGTTTCTTGTGTGCAAGTTTCAAAATCAGATGTTAAATATTGAGCACGGGGCATTCTGTACAAGTTTGGTCTCTTGAATAGACCAGAATTGAATAAAGTCTACCATTCTTTCTATAACTTATTTTTGGGGAAGATTCAAGGAGAGAAACTTGGAGGAGTTTCAGAGAATACATTGAGTAATATTATATACAGGATCAGAGTACTCCAGGAATTGAAGAATTGCAGAAGTTGAAGAAGTCTCAGGAAGCATTATCAGGTTCTATGTGATGATTGGTTGATGGTGATGATTTAATGTAAAGTTTTATTATCTCTCATATACTCTTGGGTGGAAGAAAGGGGCAAGGATGGAGAGTTCAACTCTCTCTTGATATTGGAGGATTGTATTTTCCTCTTGGAGGTTTATCCCTCCCTTTACATTTGGAGGCTATAGCTACCTTTGGAAGTCATTACTTCCCTTGAACAATAACTATTGATTATTTCTCATATATTGTGCATGATGTATTGTGGTGTATTGTGTAACTCTTATGCTATTGTTCATTTCTCATTATAAGTTGATTTTTTTTTTAAATTTTACTTGATACTGATTCACCCCCCTCTCAATATCAACAAGAGTTACAGTAACTATAGGTTGTGCAAGGATTCTGACAATCCCTTGCTAAATGTCCTAGCTGTGCACAATTGTAACATACTATTTATCCTCAGCCTCAGCCCATACCTCCTCCTCATCCTTGTCCTCTATATCCACCGCGAGGATTGATGTTTCCTCTCCTTGAAGAGTTGTATTGTGGAGTGTTTCCTTCTTGTTGTACTTTGCCTTGAATCTTGTATATGTCCCTCGACCTTTCATGCATGAGATCATAAGCTCTACAATATCCATCATCATGCCCCACTTATTTACAAAATGTACAATACAAGTTTGTGGGTGTCTGAACATACTTCTGCATGTAGTAGCACTCACCTAGGTGATGCCTATTTCTTCATACATCACACCAGGGTAGGTTAACTTGCTTCAAGGGGCTCGGCACCCCTGAGGCCATGTACTCATGAAATAAGGGACAATGTTCCTTATCATGGCCTTTGTATCTACATTTTACACACCAGATATCTCCACTTTTGTTTTTTCCCTTATCTTTCTTCATGTCCTCGACCTATAAAGACAAACTAGTTAGTTGGATCATGATCTAGCTAATGCCTAAGCTAGATTCTCCCATCGGTGTTGATTCAAGATTCATGGCGATTTGCAAATATTCTTCCTATGATGCAATCTTCAGTTGAATTAGAGGGACTCTTATGTGTGGTAACAACATAGTGATGAACCATTCTTTTCTCTGTTCATCAAGGATATGAAAAGTTAATTGGTCTATCAGGGTCTTGAATCTCTGGTTGAACTCCCAAATAGGTTATGCTACCCTTTGTTTAATATCTTTTATTTATATAATACATTGTGACTCCAAATTAGGTTTCTTAAACTCCGTAATAAAATCATTCTTGATCTCATTCAAGGGCTTAGGCTGTGCTAGTCCTTGGACAAGTTTCATGTACCAGTTCAGTGCGTGGTCCCTTAGTAGAGTGCTAAAATGGGTTCTCTTGATGGCTTCATTGGTGATATTTTTAATATTCCATATGGCTTCACACAGAAGCCAATGATGATATGGATCTTCAGATCCATCTCCTCTAAAGATAGGGAGTCTCATTTCATCTTCCATACAACTCACTAGGCTTCTTGTCTTAGTAGATGTTGAGCTACTAGTAATAGTACTCTGACGATTTTGGTGGTTCTGACTATTATGACTGCTAAGTATTGTTGGGACAACAAGAGGATTAATGTTACTTACTTCAGTAGTCCACACATTTCCTGCATTTTTTGGCTCACTTTGGCGTAGTTATTTAACTTCCCCTTCTTCTGTTCTGGTGGGTTTTGGATGCTCTTCGTCAATTATATCTACCTCTTCTCCATTGTAGAAAATCTCTTCTCCGTAGCTTTTCTTAAACAGGTTCTCAAGGTGAACCCTTGGGAATAATTTCCCACTGTGTGTATGTCCTACTTCTGTGTCATTGTCACTGTCTGAGATCTTGAACATTATCCTTTTTAGGTCTGACCAATCTATTGTATCTTCAAGATGTGGTTTTCATGTAAGATCATCTTGATTCTTAGCTTTAGAAAGTGAAAATGTTTTCCTCTGGGTCCTTTGAAAAAGTATCTCTCAGCTTTGCTATACGATTTTGTTCTGTCAACAACAAACTCGGTGATATACCCTCCAATGTTACTATAAAACCAATGATCTACTTCTCTGGAGACAACATTGTCAATTCTCTTGACCTTCTGGATCAATGCTAGTGTCCAAACCACAGGAGGTCTAGATCTTATCTCAAATTGTGTGTCAACTAACCTAGCCAACCACTCCTGTAGCTCTTGATGGATTCATCCAAAGAAGATCTCATGAATGTCGGTGAAGATGTATCTTTGTAGCCAATATTCAGTACTTAGTTTAGGGTTCTTGTTCTGGGCTTCATCAAAGTCCTTCTCTTGATCCTCTATCCACTTATGAATATCTATCTTCGATGGGAACCACCTTGACATTCCCTTAAAAATATTCTTTTCCTAGCAACAAAACCACTTGTTGGCATAGGGGAAGACCCAGGGTTTAGTCCAAGAGTGCACCAACAAGCCCTAGCTACTGGTCCTTTCGGCAACATCTGCGAATCAGATGCAGTCTCACTCGAAGCAACGATGATGGGGTTGTAGGACAGAGATGTCTACAACTAGGGGAATATCAAGTGGATCTTGTATAAAAACAATCACAGTATTCATATATCACTTATCATTAAGATCTACTCTGTGCAACTATAAATATTGATCTAACATACTAATGCAAATAACAGTATAATAAGGACAGAGAATAAAGAATTAATCACTCACACAATAAAAAATATATGTGGTTCACTCTCTCTCTAGGGTTACATACACAAAATGGTTCTTATGATATATTAAGATAAATCTTACAATTCTGATCTGTGCTCTTGGCTAGCAGATCCTCTCTCTCATTCTCTCTTTCTATCCCCCTTCCTACGCACCCAACTAAAGATATTACAATACCAGAAGGCTCTCACCCTTAGAACTTATCTCATAATACAATGACCTCTCACCACAACAATAGAGCTAAATCAATAACAATATCATACCTCCCAACCTAGGTCCTCTTGACCTTTATTTATACATTACAATAGCTCACCGATAGCCTTAGGCTGAAACCTAGGTGTCAAAACCCTAATTACCAAAGCCTTAGGTGTCTAAGACCCTTGGTCAACTTGATCCACTTTTTCCGGACTTTGTCAGCCTATCTTTCGTTCCTTCTCATACGGTGCTCCAAAGAATACAATGGTGGATTTTTCCACTTCCTGAGTCATCCTTGGTCCATCTTCCTTGTTGATCTGTCATCCTTGATCTCCTCTCCCAAAGAATTTCTTTTCTTCACTTCGACCCAGTGAAAGTCACTGTGTCTATCGTGAAGTTCACTTTTTACCTTTTCTTCCTTGTTCTCTGCTTCCTTTCATAACCAAGGGCTAACAAATATCCAAAGCCTCAATTCCATCGATACATCCAGGGGGCAAGGCCCTAAACCATTTCCTAGCCTTACCTTCAAGGCTATGAACAAAAATCCTCATCCATACGTCTTCATGCATGATGACATGATGATCTGTAAAACTGTAAAAGGCTTCAAGGTGTTCTTCTATAGTTATGTCTCCTTTGCCTATGAACTTGGGTAACTTCTTAATGTAGCCATCTAGTCGAAGGGCATTCAGGGGATGAGGCAAAACAAGGGGGGCATACCTAGCAGTTATAATAGCCTCCATTCTATTCATAGGGGGATTTGATCCTACCATAGGGACAATCGGTGGACGAGAACTAGGAGGGGAAAGAGTTCGAACATGAGAGACTAGAACTGAGCTTCCAGGAGGAAAGGGGAACAATAAAGGATTTATAGAAAAGGCTATAGGGATTGAGGGAGTAGAATATTCTCTTCACGTAGTAGAAATAGTAATATGAGGAGGGGTGGTAAAAACTGGAGTAGGGAAATCTCCTGAGGTGATGGGTCTAAATCATGGTAAAATTTCAGGGGAGAGAGGAGTGACAAGGATTTATCCCTCTAATCCCAGACCAGGGGGGGAAAAATCAATAGGAACACTCCCAAAATTTAAAGTTCGAGAAACTCCAACAGAAGGTATGAGAGGGGAATGAGAAGTGGTAAATGGAGTTTCTAGAAAAGGACCATAAAAATCATCTGAAATACCTGCTTTAGTAGCAAGAGATCCTTCTCGAGGGGTCTTTCCCTTTCTGATAAATTTCTCTGGGTCAGCTTCAGTTGTTGCTAAAGGCAACTGGGGAGTAGACCTCATATGTCTGCCTTTGGAAGTCACAACTGAAACAATGGAGTCACCAATGGATTTTCCTCAATGGAGACACACCAATGGAGTCTCTAGGTGCACAGTAGAAATCTTTGGTGTACTAAGTTCTGATGCACCTTTAGAACTAGTAAGATTTTTCGTTCAATCCTAGGTAAAATCTTCAACTTCGTCCGTAGAAACGACACCAGAAATGTTAGCACCATAATTCACCCCTAGATTGCAACAGGGGTAAGCCTGATACCCATCTATTTATATGTCACAATGAAATGATTTAATAATGGTCTAAATGGATGTAGAATCAGGGATATATCGCTTTAACTCAGAAAACCAGGTTGGTACGCATAAGCAAGTGAGGTCTTGGTATAAATTCAACTAGGGATTTGAGTTTAAAATGAGCAGAGGGAATACTTGGTGAGAATGGTGAACAAGACTGCTTTGGGCATCAGGCCTTGCATCATCTTGGAGAAGAAAAATAAGATACTGAAATGTGCACAAATGACACAGTTCCAACATCGCGATGATCAAATCTTCATCATCGTGTAATTGCAACAGCTCGACTGGATCCTCCAATTCCGAGTGTCTTAACACAGTGTTTACAGAGAGATGGAAAGAAGTTGACTTTTATTAGACAATAAATCTCAAAATACATAGCATAACCAGAGAACCAGAGGCCTCATTAAAGCTTTACAAATGAGATCCTAACTCTACCATCGACTCTTACAAATATATCAAAATTGAGTATATATACTCAGAGCTTCTCGCCACTCACGAGCGAGGAGTGGATGAGATACTACCTTCAAATATTTACATGCGCATGATCTTCTTGCAGACTATGCATGTCTTTTCTTGTCTAACAAAGGATCAGATCGACATGGATTTTGTAGGGAAACATGTCCACAGGGGTACCACGGGCTGACTGTTTCAAACCCACCATGCCTTCCATTTATGGATTGAGATGAAGTTTCAACCGCCTGCTCAATTTTCATTAACTTATTTCTTCATGGAGAGTGGTCGATATTGCATGCATAGGGGACGACCATGTGCCTGCTCTCCAAGGCTTAGAGGCTAGCTCCCTTTTCTTCTGGCTCCACCCTCAATGTAACCCAGGGCCATGACCCAGTTCCTACTGCTCAATGAGCGCTTAAATTCAACTAGCCTCCTCTTCCCAGCCATGTTACCTCATGACTGGGTGCTAGGACCATCGGCCCAACCTAGAGGCACTTTCATGTTTCGCATATCTGTGATTCCCAATGCAATGGGAGGAGTGACCCCTCGCCTTTCAAAGTCCTGGTATCCTAAATCGTGACACCACTAAACTTATGTTACCCCCTCCCTTTTTCTCCACCATATGGCCTCTAGCTATGTCCCGGTGCTAGAACTTCCGGGGGCATCAACACTTTGGCGCATAGTCGATCGAAATTTTGGGACTTAGGATTTTGTGCTATGCTCCATGCTTGAAACCCTGAGTCACGAAATTAGGATGCTTGAATCAGCTAAGACGCACCCCTTTCGATGAGACGGCTCTAATTATTTCAGCGCTTTGGGACCTTTGATCTTAGGCCTCTTCCTTGGCACTAAAATTCAGGACACTTCATGGCTCCAACTACCCGATGACCTTTGATCCGCTCCATCGATGGTTCATGATCACTAAAAAATGATCTTTGCTCACTTGCTTGATTTGTATCACTATTCAACTGCTCTCGATGTTGTGGATAGTGAAAATGGATACTTGGCCGACCAGAATTAGGTTCAAGAAGATAAAGGTTCAGTGATGGAGGTATAAAGAGGAGGGATCAACCATTTAGAATAGATAGAGGAAATCAGGACCAAGCTCTTTTAGGCGTATTGACAGGAAAAAACCAGTTGATTGAAAATATGATGACGAATAAAAGAAAAATTCATGTCGGGAGGGATGAGACAACCACGATCAATTTTGCAAAAGGGGGAAAGACAAGAAAATTACAGACATAGGTAGAAAACAAAAAACCCCAAAGTCCTGACAGGATTATGTGATAACACCATCCATTACCCAGGAAGTGCAGGAAAGAACAACATAGGAAGAGGCAGAGCAGGGAGAAATGTAGCCTCCAGATATCCAAGTGCCCAAGAAACCAAGAACGGGCCAAGGAAAGACAACATGGGTAGATGAAGGGCCAAAGAAAATGAGAACCTAGAAGGGGGAAAAGGGGAATACACAACCAACCAAAGAGAAGAAGAAGTAGGTCGAGGTCACTCAAGAGACCGCAACAAGTCCCAATTCCTAGGAAACAGGGGTAAGCAAGAGACTAGCAATGCAAATCAAAGGATTGCGCAAGAAAATGAAGGCACAAAGACCACCTCCAAAATATATGATTATAGATGATGACATGGAGATGGTAGCCCAAATGGTCCAGGATTTCCTATCTGAGGGATTTGACGATGCAACACATCATAGGGACAAACTTCAAAAAGAGTCGACAGAAATGGGGTAGTTCCTTAAGAAATTCGTGGAAGTACAAATAGCAAGGAGAAACAGGGGCATAGAACCATCAACACCACATATAGAGGAAAGAGTGGAGGTAGAAGAATGGAATCATGTCCACTCATTACCGCACGTAAACACAACATTCTACATCACACCTAGTATGTTGCACATGGATGAAATCGTGGGGTAGACACCCTTGAAGGATTTAAGCCACATCCAATTGTTCTTGATGTGGATGCCATCTAGGGAACTACACAAGTTGCAGGTTAGTTTCAACCACGAGGAACAGTCTTGTGCACACAAAGACTTAGTCGCATTACAGGGAGTAACAAAGAATCAAGAGGCATTGGAAAAATTTTGTGAGCGGGCCTTTTCTGAAACTCAAGAGGAAAGAGAACATAGGAATGAACTGGAATGAAGAGTAGGAGGAATTATTGAGAAGCTTCCAAACACCGTGCAAGAGAATGAACTTGCAGTAGCAAAAAATATTGATCAAATTGTGTAGGCAATCGATAAATACCAGAAGGATATTGAGAATCTATAAGACCATCTCATACCAACCATGCCACCAATAGTGAAGGAGAAAAGGAAGAAGGAAGCAACAACATAGTTGCAGGAGATAGAGTAGTAGGTCAGCACAACCGTTGACTTGTTTGACAAAGAAGCACAACTTTGGACCAAGTTGGAGGAGGATCCACAGGTCCAACAGCTAGAAAAGGAAGATTAAAGGATCAATGTAGTGATCAAAGATCTCAAGTAAAAGCAGAAGACAATACCAATTCTAGAACGAGTCAAAGGGATGCAGGATATGAAGAAGATGTAAGCATAACTCATCACTCCGCAAATGCAAAAATAGGAGCGTCAGGCTCAAATGGATCCATTATAGGAGTAGGTAGGGTAAGTATTGGCACAGGAAGAGGAAGCTAAGACACATATAGCACAGACCCAGGCATAATGTGTAGGATTGATCAGTGATGAAGTGGCAGTCCAGGTAGTGGACACAATCAAGGAGAAGACCACGGAAGTGCTGACACAAGAAGACGAGCTCAAGAAAAATTTCTAGACGATCACCAAGGATATCGAGGAAGCTAAGAAGGATTAGGTGGCTCGAGACGAGCCACATATCAGTGTTGGGGGCCTGTTGGCAGTAGGTTGAAGTGGAAAGAAGGATGATCGTGGGGAAAGAAAGCATGTAGAAAGTGAAGCAACAACTGGAAGGAAACGTAGCATGCATGCATGCAAGAAAGTGTGCACAAGAAAAATGACAGCTAGATGGAGGAAAAACATGCGCACATGGGAGGAAGACCTAACATCGGTAGGGTTAGGGTTTTGGTAACGAATTGTAATGGATGAAGATCCAAAGATGTATAAATACCAATACGGAGGTATTGTGGATGAGTTCTATAATTTTGAGGGATTTGGTAGTTGTTCTGATTTAGTTAGTAGTTCTCTTTGCATTATCGTAGATATGTATGAGTTGATGTGATATGTAATTGTTTGGTATGAACTATTTTGTAAGATGTTGAGCTAGAGGAGGGGAGAGAAGGTAGATATTGAGGATTAGATCATAGGCTGAGGAGCCTGGTGAAGTCTAGTTTTCCTCATATAGATATTAACCATCTAAGGAGAATTGTAAGCGCACAGCGTTGTAGATGCAGAACTACCATAATAAAAGAGCCGAGAGACAAATATTTGTGGACATAGCCCAAGACGGAGTGAACCAATATAATATTTGTGTAATATGATGAATGCATGCATATCTTTATCCTTCTTTCAGTAATTAAATATTGTGCTTAATGAATGAATGGGTTATTATATTGCTATGAAATATGGTTGCGTTATTAAGGAAATAAGTTGTTGAAGGTAATGCACAGTCACGAATAATAGTAGGTTACAATCACTAGTTATAGTAAATGGATCTTAATACAGATCTCATATCTCATACTCAATCTTGGGCTGTAAACACCTGAGTCTTACAGCCACCCATTAAAGATATCTCAGGTGAGACTACATGACACATTCTGTGTGTTTTGTTGCCTTCTGGTTTACCAGGATGACCGATAGTTTTAGAGTCTTTGTTGGAAACCTGAAAGACATGAACACTGGGTCAATAGGAAAATCAAAGTAGAATAAAGGAGAGTAACCAACAATGTCATAGATGTTAAGCCTTGATTTCCTTACCACGTGGCCTTTCAAATCCATGTGGAGTACTGATGCAGGAGCATCGTACAAAGCCAAAGCACACACCTAGCCAAAGGAACAGCTAGACGCCCAGATGGGAAAAAGGAGAATGTTTTTATGAAAACATTTTAAATTTTGAAATTTGAAGCATTAATGTAATAGCTAGGAAAAGGCATACTTACATTTATGTCTTGGAGATATGAACATATCTGGAGATATTACTCTCATCTGCCAGATGTATTAGGCATTTAAGTCTATTAATGTAAAGTAGGTAGGTATGAATGTTAGATTAGACAGTTTTAGAAGCATAGGAGGGAAAATGGATATAGACACCCTCACCCTTATATCATAGTAACAATAGATGATTATTCAGAATTCATAAGCTCGAGAGCTATAGCGGAGAGTTGTAGAGAAGAACCCATGTACAAGAGCACTTGAGTTAATATATGAAGCTTTGACTCAACTTTCATGGTGTTATGATGCTTACTGTTTACATTTGTTGAATGCTATGTTTACAGTTTCTTTATTTCTCTGTTATGCATTTGTTTCAATGCTATGTTATGTGTATGATTTCATGTTGAGTGTATGAAGTTTGAGAGAGGAGAAGAATGAGTGTTATCACTAAAATTTCGTTTGCAAATGGTTACAAGAATTCAACAATGTCAAACAGGTATGAGGTCACCCATGGACCAAAAATATCACAAAAGCATTTCCAAAGGGTCAAAAACTATACAAGTAGTGCATAAATTAAAGGGCGCTATGAAGACACAGGGCGTGCGTGCACATGCGCAAAATAGAAATGCAATATTCACGCACATGCGCATGATGCGCAATTGTTGTCGCAAAAATCCACGCACCTGAGAAACAATGCATTTATGAGAGTGGTTAGCCTCCCACCCACTTCTGGTTCATCTTCCAAGTTGATTTGACACTCAAATCTAGACTGGATTCGACTGGGTGGATGGTCAAAGACCTAGAAATTCCCTAATTAGCCTCTTTACACACTACAAACTAGTTGAACAATACCTCAAAGGAATGTTATAAAAAGGGCAAGGATACACTTCATTTTTCAAGGAATTCATAGCAAAGTTATGCTACCATTATTCTCTTGAGGGGTCCTCTATCCTTACTTAGAGTATTCTTGCATCATTGCATTGGGAAATCCATCTCACCACTTGAGTGGATTAGCAAATAATCCTTTCACAATTTTCATTTTCATTTTCAAATTTGTAAGAAGAGCTTATTTGTAGGGGTCCAAGAGCCCTCCCTTGGAGGAAGAAGGGACTCATAGTTCTCTTTCTTCTTGGTGTTTTCTTTCACTAATATCAACCTTATCACTGGTGACATGAGTCTAATTGTTTCTTTTGTCTTTATGTCCCTATGCTCATTAATTTATTTGTTGTTTTATTTCTTAGTTTATTTCTTAGTTGTTCTTTTATATTTCTTTCTCTAACCCTTTTCCTTACAACTGTCCTCTTAGCAAACCCAACTAAGCTTGCAAGCACCTCTATTTTTCTCACTAAGGTGACGAAAGAGGCACAACAGATTGACAACTCCACTAGGGAAAGGTATCAATTTCCTACCTCATTTGGGTTTTTCTAGCTGTTCTTTTGGTTTATTTAACTTGCAGGTGCATTAACCGGCCTAAGCCGACTTGCCAATCATCCAATTCCAAGTTGAATTGGGAGAATTCCATCTAGAATTTTCATTCACGATCGTGTGTCACCTGTGCACGGGTTTTTCGGCCCACAAATGTGCTTCGTGTGCACATATGCCTAAGTCATAGTTTTGTTTTGCGTACCCGCACCCATTAGCTTTTTTCGGTCTGCGCACATACGCTCTGTGTGCCTCTGTCTCCACTGAGACCCATGCACCTGTGAAAAAAATTCACAGTGTAAAGTTTTTTGAGATTTGGGGAAGGCCCTTAGCCTTTTTAAAAGTGATTTCAAGCATGTTTTAATGCTGCACCACACTTAGTCCTCTCTTCATATAAAGGGATTAGTCAAAACACATAGGCACTTAGGGGGTTAAAATCATTATTTCCTCTTTTTGATTTCATTTTCGCCACATGGATGGCTTGCTTTGACTAAAAATATAAGTTGGAAATCATTTGCAATCGCATCTAACTTGCATTGGGACTAGAAGTTGGATAACAATTGCTTAGTATGCTCTTCTCTCGCGCCTCCAAGCGACCTTTAGGAGAGGACAACAACCCTTCTTGGGACTCCTCTTAGTTTATTTTTCAAACACATATTAAGATTGTAACGGGCTCATACATGCCCACATGATCACAATCTAGGATAGTTTCAAATATTTTCTTAGATTAAATCACAATAGGGAGTTAAAGGAATAGTAACGAACCCACATGTCCACATGCTAGCTTCCTAGCGACTTTTTGAATTACACAAGGTTGTACCAAAGGCACTTAGTTAATTAGGTAATCAACACTTGTAAGGACCAAGCGAAGTCCACATGCAGCAAGGTGACACCTAATTCATTAAAAATTGGCACACTTTCACTCATTTACACACAAAAGTCACTTATCACTCACATAGTTTCTTCTTGAAACATGGAGGTCAAAGTAAGTTTCCTCCAAAGGGATTCTGAAACACCCCACCCTTTTCTTGACGAAACTATCCACTCCCATTTAATTTCAACGAGGTTGGTTCACACCCCCAACCTCTCAAACAACTGCATCTAAATTTTTTCTAAAAACTCACTAAGTTTTCCTCCACAGGAGATGCCAAAAGAATTTTTTTAGTGTAGGTAGGATTTCGAGGACAAGCATCCAAATAACTCCCTGTTATCTAGTTCTCACATTGTTAAAACCATAGAAGTTGTCAAATAGGGAACTGAAAATCCTCCAAGTCAAGTGTTCCTAACACCATAAAGCAGGGAGATACCCATGAAGGGTTGAAGGTCGAGGTCCAGTTGTTCTGTGCATACCCCCTTGAGGCACACACCTCTTGGACGGGATCCAACCCATGACCCATTTCTTAGACTGAAAATCTAAATGTTGCACTTTGACCGAGGTACCTAGTGACCAAAATTTAGGACGTCTACCCAGGTGGCATTTGTGGGCTACAATTGCACTTTGATCAGATTTTGTGTGGCTATTGGGAAATATCGCCAGCTCTTTCAGGATATGCCCCCTTTACCCCTCATTATAACCGATTATTTCATTCTTCACTAGTTTCTCTTCCAGTGACTTCATACCCCACTATTGAGTACTATTGGAAGGTCCAGTGCTATTTGAGAGGAAGGACGTTACGTCTTTTAGGACACGAGCATTTATTTTCTTTGATTCCCCACATGGAAAAAACCCACTTATCCACATATATGCTTCTTTTTCAAACCACTTTATGTATGATGCACTTCTAATTACATTTTGATTTGGATATACATAATGTGTAAAGTTCAAAATTTGCAACAAAGGTTCTTGTTTACTTTCTCTCATCACATTTCACACAGATCCACTCAATTAGTCAGACATCATAGGGGATCCATAGAACCCTTGTCATTCCAGACGCTTACTAAACCTCCCTCCTATTTTAGGGGGAGTTACTAGTCTTGCCACCTCATTGACACCACCTTCACACACTCCTGTGAGTGCTATTGTCTTAGGATCATCTTTGCTTGGTTCCACACTACTTGGGTCCACTTCCCAAGTCCCTCCATCCACTTTCTCTCCTTTACATGGAAGTGGAGGACCAACTTCCTCTCAAGGGGGAAGTACCAACCCACCTAGCCCCCCTCAAGGGTTAGGTTCACAACACACTTACACCATGGTTGGAGCTAATCCTCCCCCCCCACTACAGATGCCATATTTGGCCTCTCTTAACATACCAGATCTAAGAAAACTCACCAATGATCCTATATTTCATGACCCCACATGGCCTGCAATGCCCACCAAACTACCTTCATACATCCCCAAGTTTGAAGGAAAGGAAGGAGATGACCCTGCCAACCATGTCATGACTTTCCACCTATGGTGCTCTTCCAACAACATCATGGATGATTTCATTAGACTATGATTATTTCAATGCACACTCACTGGCCCATCAGCCAAATGGTATGTAGATGAAAAATCAGGGTCCCATGTGACTTTCAAGTCCTTGGACAAATAATTTTTGACCTTCTTCCAATTACCAATCCGCCATGAAAATGGTCTTGAAATAATCTTTAATTTCAAACAAACCTCAGCCACACATATCACTGATCACATTCACGAGTGGCATAGACAATGTAGTTTATGCAAAGCTGAAACCACCAAACAATGCCTTAACTGGTTTCTTAGATCACTTGTCTCTCTCCTTGGTAAGGATGTAGCTTCCAGCTTCCCTCAATAAGAAGAAGAAGCCATCAGTAAGTCTAAAAAATACAACCTCATCTATTCACAGTCAAGGTATTTATACACAGTACTTCTTGACCTCCCCAAACCCGTGCCATTCGGTCAAGACAAACCCAGGATGTCTCACTTAGCATATAGATTGATTGGTAATACCACACACCACAGTCCTCAACCCCAACCACCACGAATGTATGGAACATGTCAATATTCGCCGACATATGGGGGCATCTCTTATTACCCCCTACCCCACTATCAACAACCATACCCTATTGATATACCTCCACCCATCAGTGGGCCACCACTGATAACCCACATACACCCACCTATTCAAATAAGTTCTGGTACCCCCTCTACCTCAGATTATAGTACTAGTGAAAGAATCATGCCTCCCTATGTACCTTACGGATCATTTCCCCCACAAAATCCGTACTTTCCATTTCCTGGTCCCCCATAACCCATCTCTCCCCCACATCCTCATGTTGGGGTGAATTTTGTTCAACCCTCTCCCGTTCAGAAATATCAAAAATTTGAACAGTTGAATACGACAAATCCGACCCATCCATCAAATAATTCCAAAAATAAAGGAAGAAACGGGAACAATAACAACCTAGGCCAAGGCAGGAATCAACCCCAACAAACCAACCAGATGGGGGCAACCAGAACCAAGGGAATCAAAACCCCCAGGGGGGAAATAACAACAGGCGTCAAGGGAGAAATAACAATAATGTTAAAACCAACTTCCCGTGTGCCCTTTGCGGTGAGTTTGGTCATTATACTCATCATTTCCCCCAAATCAATGATTTCAAATGGCTGAAAGACTCAGG
>SNQJ01S0119464.1:0-27345 GCA_010110895.2 Picea sitchensis
TATAGAATATACTCCAAGGTTCATGTATTATATATAACTCTTCACATAAAAGAAGCCATTATATGTATCCCCAAGGACAACTTTTTTATGGCACAAAATTGAATGAAACAATAATCTCATCATCATAGATATGAATGTTATTTCAATGAAGGGGATCAAGTGTTTCTTCACTTTTTTCCTTATAAACATTTATCACTCAAAGATAAATTTCCCTAGAATATATATCCCAATTTTTATGCTCCTTATCATATCATACAATGCATTGATCAAGTTACCTGCAGGCTATCTCTTCCAACCCACTCCAAGATTCATCTAGTCTTTCATGTGTATTGTATGAAGTAGGTTGTGAGATCAAATTGCAATGTGTAGGCCAACCTACCAGAACTTAATGAAGAAGGTTCAATTTTGATCCATATAGAAGTAGTCTTGGATACTAGAGAGTTCTAGTTGCACCAACACATGATAAAGTATTAATCCAGTGGAAATATGTGTAACCAGAAGATGCCACATTGGAACGGATAATGGTTCTACAACAATTTCCTCACCTTCAACCTTGAGGAAAATGTTTCTTATGAAGGGGGAGGGAATGTTAGGGTACTACCCTAACCCCATTACTTAGATAATTTAATAATGTATGATGATACCTTCCTTGAATAAGGCCCATTAAATAGTTAGTTAATAGTCACTCATTCTAAAAAAGGGTATGTTGTAATCTAAGGAAAAGTGGGGAATGTTACCATTAGTCCATCACATGACCAAGAAAATCATATAGGTTACATATATATACCCATAAGAAAATACATACACAAAGTAGTGGAAGCCCAAGAAACAACACTTTATTATATATGTGTTAATACAACAAAAAAGAGACACTTTCCTTGATAAACAATCATCTATTTATACATACATGTTTAGTTACCAGGCAGTTGTAACTAATTACTTCCTAGGTCGATTGACTTAACATATACTTCGACCGACATATAATTCTAATTTCGACAACCGACCAACTAATTCTTAGTCGACTGTTGAGTCTAGTCGATATATTCACTAGCCTTTACAACATATCCCCCCACATCAATTCCTTTATCATCCTGAGAAAGATGGGGTTTGTTTATTACATTTGGTATAAAAAGAGAGAAACTTTAAGAAAGAGAGAGATAGAAAAAATTCTTTGGTGCTAGACTTGCTAATGTTTGAAGAAGTTATGTAGGCTTGTCTGAATGTCCTTCTGGCATTGGTACTTTGACGCTGATCAAATCAAATATTCCCTCTGCTCTACTTTTTGGAAACTTGGTTACAAGCTCGACTGCATTAATAATGTAATTTTCACCTATTCTTTTTTTTCTTTGGGGAAAAGGTCTGAAAAAGTCAATGTCCCAAATTTCAAATGGTATTCTAGAGTTTACCGACTGCAAAGGAATTTCATTTTTCCATAGAGGCTGACACATTATTTGGAGTTTGTCACATTTTTTCACTTGTTCCCGACAGTGTTTGTGTAGGGTTGGCCACCAAAGACCCACCTAGAGTATCTTTCAAGTTGTTGTATCATCCTAGAAGTGACCTCCAACTGGTCTCGCATGTGCTTTGTTGATTTTTCTTTCTTGTTCATTCTCTAAAGTGAATTGCTTCAACACATCATCAAGTCCCAGTTTATATAGATATCCATTCATGATATTGAATGGTGTTGCGTTTAGGGCTAGGATATTCTTTTTATTTGTAGGGAGATCTTAAGGTGCCTTCCCCTCTTCTATTTTTTTTTCTATTTCTTCAAGATATTTTCAGGTTGCTTCAATACAGAATAAAAGTGCATCTAGAATGTCACCCTCTATGTTGGTTGGGTCCTCTCCCATCTCTAGTTAGGATAGATGGTCGGGTCAGACGTTCTTTTATCCTAATCATATTACTACGTCAAATTCAAATTATTGAAATAACAATAGACAATGACACATTTTCCCTTCATGCATGGGTTTGTTAACTAGATATTTTAGGGCCTAATGATCTGTAAAAGAAGTAAATGGGTTCGTGAGTAAATAATGTTGAAATTTATGCAATGAAAAGATCATCAACAAAGCATCTCTTTCTGTAGTCAAATAGTTTCTTTCTTATTTATTTATCTTCTGATTGGAATAAGAATTAAGATGGTTGATTGTGTCATCATATGGTTGTGAAAGAACTAATCTTATAGCAACATTTGACACATTGAAATGTACATGAAATATTCTTGACCAATTGGGAAATTTAAGTATAGGGCCTTTGACCAATTAATTATTTAAAAATTAAAATGAATCTTGGAAGTCTTAGCTCCGTCGGAATTTGAATTCTTTTCGATGTAGTTCATCCATCGGAAAAGTAATGTATGAAAAATAACATATGAACTTTCTATAATACCCAGTATGCCCATGGAATATTTTTATCTTCTTTTGATTGAAAGGTCATTTTAAGTAGAGAATGATTTTATTTTTTTCCATATCTACCTTCACACCATCCTTGCATATGACATGTCCTAAGAGGATTCCAATTGGTGTGGAAAATATACATTTCTTAATATTTATGGACAATTGAATTTGCTTGCATCTTTCATGCATTAATATAATCCATTGTATGTAGTTTTAAAATAAGTTTTATATGGTCTAGTCATTGAAATAGACATCCATTGTCTTGTAAATGTATTCTTGAAATTCCTTTACCATTATCCTTGAAAATATTGTAGGGGAATTATTTATCCCAAATGGAATTACCCTATAGGAAAAGGATCCAAATTCAGATAGAAATGTTGTCTTTGGTTGGTCTCCTTTGGATATGGGTACTTGTTTGTATCCTAATAACCCATCTATAACATAATAACATTCATGTACAGAGACTTCATTGATTATTTCATCTGCAAATGGAGTGGGGAATGGATCTGTAAATGTCATTTTATTGAGTCCTCTCAAGTAGACACATGTTCTTAGATTTTTAGGGTTGTGCTTCTTTGGCTGGACCACCATGGAACTTTCCCATTCTAATTTTTCGAATGGGTATATAATTCTCGCTGCTAACATTTTGTTGATTTCTTTCTGGAAGATTGGCTTGTATTTATGTGCTAGTTTATAAGGCCATTTTTTAATTGTTTTTTCCCCAGGGATGAGGTCAATTTTTATTTCCCCCATTTCTTGTACAAGCCCTTTTAAGTCTTTATAGTCTCAGAAAAAAACATCTTGGTACTCCCTTAGTAGGTCAACTATATCAATTATATTTTTTTATGACCAATAATCACCTACTCATGCCATCTTAGGTCAATCATCGTTTGATATACTAAATTCCTTTGTCTTTATCTCAAAATTCATTTATTCCAGTGGCTTTTCTTTGTCAAGGTGTTGTTCCCCTTCCTCGACTTTAGTAAATTTTTTTGGAAAGTCCAGTTGTTATGGGTCATACTTCTCTTCCTTGGTTACTTTTAATATTGACTTTACATGATGTTCCATGGTTGGGTGATTACTTCTCCACCAAAATATTTGGCCTGGAAAACTTGTGTTTTCCATGTCGATTCATCGAGTAGTTATACTTTCAATATTCTCCGTCGAAATAAAGTGGCATGTCAACTTCGATCTTATGTCAACCATCATTTTCCCTTTTTATTTATGCATGGATGGTGTCAATTTTTCAAACAACTTTTGATTTAATGGGATGATTCTCTTAAGTTCTCCTCCTCCGAGGTGAATTAAAAATATTTGATAAAATTTTCTTTGATGTCATACCAGTTGAGGGTGTGACAACATGCTTCTTCAATTTTTTACCATTTTCTTGGTATTTCATCCAACGTATTTAGAAACATATGCGGCCATAACCTTTCATCCCTATAGCCTATTGTACGCAATTCGTTTTCACAGTGGTGAATGTGTTCCATAGGGTCATATCTATTTTTTAAGAGGAGAATGTCTATTTTTTTAACTAGCTTCTTCTCTCGAAAGAGTTATATAAAATAAGTTGACACAACTATACATGTTTTTAGTCTTGTGGAATTCATTTCGTTTACACACCCGACCCCTAAATACCCTTTCTAGGGATGGGGCATCAAATGTTTGTTTTTTCTAACTATCTCAAATTCTAATTTTGGGGTCTCCATTGGCTACTGCTCGCCACGATATTTCTAATGGTAGACACCACAATAAAATCGAAGCTCTAGTATGCAATTTGTCTCCTCTCGAAGTTATCTAGGCATTATTAGTTGGGGTCTTCGGTGTTCAGCGCTGAACGCCCCTTTTCTTACTCCCGAAAGTCCCAAAATATTTCCACATGGCCTTGGGCATTTGACAATTGAGATTCATAGTTTTTCATTGAACGTCCCTTTTTCAACGTTCGACGTTTGACAATCAGCGATCGATATCCTACGTTTTTGGCATTTTGACACTCGACGATCATCGCTGAACGTTCAACATTCGGTGATCAATGATCGACGTTGAACATCCCTTTACCAGACTATGCCCAAATATTCCTAACTCCTGAAGTTATCCAGAATCCCGGAGTCCCAGAAACATCACCAACCACATTGGCCAGGCAGGCACGAACCAGAAGCTGACATGTGATGAGGGCTAGGGGTGAAACATGTCCTCATTAGGGGGTGACATGTATCATTCTCTAATAGACATAAGTGTTCTGTAAATTGGCTATATCTTGGTCACATGTGGCACCTTATTTGTGTGTCCACGTCACCCAGGATAACATTAGTGAGCCACACCAGCCCTCGACATACAATCTCCTCATTTCTTTCAAATCTCATAGTTTATATTTATCCACTTAGATCCATAGATCCACGATTCCTGTTACTTCATGGCTCTGGGTTTTAGAGCCTACCATATCATCATATCATGAATCCCCAGAAGAGCCAAGTATCTGGACTCTTGGATCTAGCGTCACATGTCCTCTGCCTATCAACAGTGGAGATTCACTTCGTTTTTCTCCACTTTGGGATATTTCACACCTTGATAAGTCTTGGCGAATTTCCTCTAGAGTACCAAGTCTCTAGACTATAGGATCACTTGCAACGTAGCCTCTCACCCAAATAATCTATTTCAATGCACAACATTTGATAGGGGACAAGTAGGGGCCACGTGTTGCTCCATGACACATTCCTGGTTGGTTGGGAAGTTGAAGGGGGGTTCCTTAGATCGATGGCTAAGAGGGATCCTGAAGAATCCAAGGATCGGTGGTCCATGTCATTTCAAAATTTTGACATTTGGGAGTTCCAACATGTATCTTCCAGCTTCCCCTCCGGACCACACTCGATTTATCTCCACATGTACCTAACATCCACGACCAAGATTTACTTTGAATTGCATAGATACATGGAAACTCGTGCATCCCTATACTACTGAATACACAAACTTCAAACTAGTCGTTGATCTATGGACATGCATCCCTCCACTTTAAATGGTCCTAATTAACTTCGTGACTCTTATATTTAGGAGTTTCGGTGCTAGACCACTCCTATTCTCCCGAAGTGGAACTTCACCGAAGAACTTAACACTACCCTTCCTAATTCTGATCTAATGACTAAGGGTAGTATCCACTAGATCCCCATATTTATGGTCCTCATTTATTCACAACTCTAGTCTTTGACTATTTTCGAGGGTTGTGGAGTCATAAATTCTGAATTTCCAAAGCCAGAAAGGGCTAGCTCCTTTGAGACTAGTGCAAGGTTCCCAAAGATTGGTCATATGGGTCCTTTGGAAATTATTTTGGGATAAGCACTATTCCTTTTAGTAGAAAATGGGTTAAGGACATGGGCATGATCCTTTGACAAGATGGGTGGATAGTCTAAAGGAAATTCCCTTTTTCCCATAGAGTTGAACTTGCCATTCCCGCTAAGGTAACTCAATAGATCGACAAGACTTAGATGTTTTATTTAATCCTACCCCAACTCTCTTGCGGATTCACATTTCATAACTCTCTAGTGGCCAAAATGAGATAAGTAGAAGGCCATGTAAATATAACAATTTATAGAAGAAAATGAGCCTTTCTAATAACTATTCAAACACTGTAAAACTTAACCATAAACAAAGACATTCAATCATCACATCCATTGTACCACATAGAGCATGAATATACTTATCTATTATAGTTGATCACCAACTAACTGAATGTGGGTGCTCACCTCTCCACCCAACCATAGGCTCAAAGGGATTCATTCTTAGCGTTCTGTCCACCCGCGTGCGAAGCCATGATATCACTAGGGAAATTTCTACAAATCTCTCAGACAATTATTTCTTTGTCATGGTCTCTGTGAGGTTTATCAGATGCCTCCTTAGCAGCAAATTCGTAGTCTCCTACTCGAGTCGCATTCCCCTCCATGAATTCACTCCTATATGGCGTATGTCCTACTCTTCGCAGGGGCTCACGTGCATGCCTCCTCCTCTGTGTGTATTCTTCTTGTATGTCTTCTCTGGTATATCTCCCCATGCCTTTGTCATCCTCGGGAAGGTTATAAACTTGTCATATTCCTTCTATCATAAGGAAAATCGGGTCATCCTGGTTTGCCAGACCATGTGGTACTTTGGGCTGACATTATTCAGTCAGACCATGCTTCCATTGATGGGGGTGGTTGATGGTTCAACAACCAATCCTTCTTTCCTTAACTTCTTCCTCCTCGGGATTCATATGAGGCTTATTATATCAACAAACATAATTTGGGTCATTTGAACTAATGAACCTTCTTCTATAGTTTCCTCACTCTTTCCTCTAGTGATATCATGGCTAGTACTTCAAGGCTTCAGCCCCATAGTCATTTATTGGAAATTCAAACAATATTAAATTTACATGGTTCCCATGCCATAAAATGGCAATCTTGATTAATGATTAATTACAATCTGGGGAAAACAGGGTGTTACAATCCCCTCCCCTTAAAAGGAACATCGTTCTCAATGTTCTTCCTCAACAACACTTGACATGCCTTTTTCATTCAACTGCTTCAAAAGTATTGATCCTCTTTCTGGGTCAAGTCCTTTTAGACTCTTAGCCACCATCACATGTTTTTAATAATCTTGGAAAACAAACATATTAATCATAGTTTCATGCGAAAACACTTTACTGTTGTTTAAAATTTAAGAGAAAAAATTTCACAATGTAGCACGATACTTATCTGTGCAGTTCATGGATTTGTATCCACGTGGCTCTCTTTTTTTTTTCTTGGCTCACTATTTTTCCTAGACATACCCATTGTGTGCATGATCCCAGTCAATATTGTATTAGATTTGTCAAAGTCCCCTCTTCCTTCCGGTCACTTTCCCTCCAAGCCTAGGATCAGGCATCCCCTTCTCCTCTATACAGTCCCTCAGGCGATCCATCTTGCCTTGCCAAGGATTTGTCACACATAAGAGTTCTAAATAATTTGTTGAGCCTTACAGTCGAGGCATCCCTCAAACTTTCTCTGCCGAGGTGTCCCTCCGGCTTGTGTTTCCATGGCTTACCATAAGGTTTTCATGTCTCAACATTAGCCATATTTCATTCTTTCCAACTTTGACAGCCTTCATCTGTCCTCACTAGATAAATATTTTCTTTTCACCTATATCACAAGTATACAAAAAATTAGGAGATATCATTATCAATTTCAAATTTAGAATTTTATTGCAAATCTGTCACCCACAAATTTTCCAATTTCCACATTTATTTTCAGATATGTTCGACACATGAACCATATTCACAAGTATAAGACTTTCCTTCCCATAGAAGTTTATCTCAATAGGAAATTGTTCTTACTTATGGGCTTACAACACTTCCATATCCAAGACCCTTTTTCTTCCTCCAACTTCAACATTCCTCAGCCAAACAAATTGTTAGTTTCCATGAACATTATTTTTTTCAAATGATGCATACTAATAGTCCAAGTCATTTTCATATATTCAAGGGTACAAATAAAAAATGAAATATTATTATTTATGAAATAACCCTTTCAACCCTCTAAATTTTCCAAATACAATTCATATATCAAATGACTTTAATCAATGTGCCAATGTTCATGGCCAGATTCATACCCAATGTACCCTTGCATTAATTTTCAAGTTGCCACACCTAGTGACATGCACTATGCCATGGTGTGTTGGAGTTTAACCAACCTCTTCACCATATGTATTATTCCCTCTCGTTCATTATTGCAACAAGACTGTACTTCCTACTATAGGTTGATCATGATAAAAAATCCACAAATATGAAACTATAAGTTTCTCTTGAATGAACCCAAACATCCTTCCTTCATTAGTAACCAGGGTGACAACACTCATGGCCACCGAAATTTGATTTTGTTTAACACATATACAATGTAAGTAGAAATATTGGAAGGTCCTCCTTCCTCAATGGAAAATCGATTGTCTGTCCATTATGCAAACATACATTTCCTCAAAGTAACTCCATGCAATGTGCTAACTATGAGCAACTTTATTCCCAAACCCCCTGGATTCTTCATTGTACCCATGGTACTCTTTACTCATTCATTTTATTGCAAGGATTATAATTCATCCTTGACTAGCATAGACTTCCTCTTCTTGAAGTTGTCCATCATTGGAAACTATCTTTCTCAACATCTCCAATTTCTTTTTGCATTAGTCAATCAATATATCGTACCAGAGAGATACAATAAAAAAATAGGAAGGAGTCAAGGAACTCTTCCTTGGTCCAAATCCTTCTACACAACCCTAGAATTTTATTCCAACAGAGTTATTTTGTTGCACCTCCCGTGCTCTTCCCATAGTTATGTTCCTATTCATCTTAGGGTTCTCTAAAACCGCAAAGGGTTGCTCATGATCGATCTCTATTCTCTCTTCCTATTCGATCAATAATACAATTGAATTCTCTTCATCATTCTGTCGGACATTTTTCCCATAGAACTAGTCCCCGTGACCATAGTCTAACACAGAGTGCTAAACTCTATCTTCCTTGACTAGCCCAGAGAAACTCTATTTTCTCTCCATGCAACCGAGAGATGTGACCTTGTCTCTATTCTTTTTAGGCGTTATCCTTTTGGATTCTGTGTCCAAGTGCTATGAACATGGCTTAATCCCTTGTTTGTTGATCAATGTTGTAGATCTGTCTTCCCCTAGATCTGATGTCTACAAGGGATTACAAAACCTCAACTAGCTCCCGATTTAATTATCCCCCCGATCTCTACAATGGAAGATGCTCGCCAGTAATGGAATTGACATGAATCGTTGATCTGTTGACCTATCAAGATCAATGATCCTGATTGATTACAGAGTCTGAACTTGTGTGATCGCTAAATCATCCTCCTATATCCACAATGACTCCCATTCATTGATCTAACTTCATCATGATCTGACGGTCACGAATTAATTAGTCATTGACCCGGCGGTCCTCCTTCCTCCACCTTCAGATCTGATGGTTGTGATTCAATCATTAACGGTTTACCCCTTTGTGTTGATTTAATGGTCTACAACGCTCCTAGCTAAAAGACATATGCTGGAGATTGGTTTAATATTACAACGTAACATTAAAGTCCCAAAAAAATAGTCATATTTCAAATGTATAACAGGTCTATTTTATAAAATTGTGGGTTTGCCAAAGGTTGAGTCCACCAATGCATTTTATAATCTTTGCAATGAATATGGGTCGTCTGATCTATGATTGGAACCCAAACTAAAAAAAAAAACTATATTGATTTTAAATTATGGGTATAGGTCTCGACGTTAACCCATATGCATATGCAATCTCCACAATGAACACAGGGCACCATTCTTAGCCCTCGATCGATTTTAAACCACACGATTTCCAAATATAATAATTCCAACACATAAGTATTTGACAAAGAATTTAGATTGAGCATAGAGCTTCGATTTGCTAAATTCAACTACAGAACCCAATCACAGTATGGGTTTATGCTACATTAATGCGTGGGTTCCTTGAAGGTTCACCCACCGATCGTTCACAGATTGACATTTCATATCAATTTAAGAACCCCAATATGCTCGCTCTTTTTAGGGTGGAAAAAATGTTCCTCCTTTTACCTTTTCTTTGATTTTGCAATTACTCCCTATTGGGATATTCCTTCTCTTTTCCTTGAGAAGCCTTGCTCAGGCCTCATCCTAACCTTTTTGAATATAACAACATGCTTTAATAGAAAACGATTTTTTCATAATGGATCATGAACTTGTGCATCCTATACATTTCCATTCGGTTATCAGAATGGGCAATATTCATTTATTAGTCTTCTATTCATTACATGATGTTTTCAAAATGTAGTCCAAGATTCTTCTATATATATATTCTCAACAGTAATTAAGGTTGCGACTATGTTCTTTTGACAGAGTCTTCACATAGCTCCTCCATAGGGAAAACCTTCAACATGAAGTTTCCTTATTTCATATCCATCACTATCTGTGATGGCCTCAACCTTGATTTAGCTTCAACTATTTACCAAATATTCCATAAGGAATATAAACATGCATCTTTGTCATGCATCCAAATTATGTATCCACACACATTTTGGTTTTTTAAACTTACAACCATGAGGTACTTAACCATATGCATAATCATAATCCTGTGTGTAGCTGCCATAGGTATATTTCATATCCCACATACATCTCTACTTTAAAATCATTCAACTCATGATTGTTCACAATCATTCTCATGCAATTCTCAAAGGCATAATCATTTGCCTCTTATCATGACAACATAGCATCCTTGCTCATTTACTCTTTCATATGTTTTTAGCATATACTAGCCCTTCCTAAGGAAATTGAACACATTCCCCTCAAGCCATTATTAAAAATAAAACATTCATGACTCTTCAAAATATATTCGGCCATGCTTCCATGGTATTCATTCAATCTTGGCAAGTGGAAGTCTTTCCTTACATTTAACTCATCGAGGAATTCACATCGTGCCTTTAATATACATATATTCTTACATCATACAGGTGCATTAATTTCAAATTTAATATCACTCATATATATTTGATCTTAACATCAGTCTTCATATCGAGAATCTTCAAAATGAATTAGATCCATGCACTCAAGCATATACACACACCACCCAAACGTTCATCATGCGGGATAATTGCTCGAACCTTTTTCCATGTCATTCACACACATGGACATATCAAACTTCTAGAGCCTTCTCCTAAGGATCTTCCAATCATCCTTATGATAAGTCTCATAGGGACACTCAACACTATGCTTCCCCCTCAGTTGAGAGCTTGCAGTCATATTATTATTTTAAGCATGTATACACATATATGTAGGTTCATCTCTTGCACACATTTTACATTGATATTTTAGTTTTAATATTAGTTTTCTTTAGTGACAGATTATATTCACTCATATGAATAGGTATCATAGTCATAATTCATACTGATGTTACCCCTTCTACATGAAAATAACCAACAAGGGTCACCTTTTTCCTTTCTAGTGTGAAAACCTTCCATATTTCATAATTCAGATGGGTAGTTATTGTGTCACTCAAGGAAGTAATATAACCACTTCTAGTCTCTTCTTCATGCCTCAATTCACTCTTGGTCAACATATCTTTACAAGGGAATCTCTCTCTAAACTCCCTCTTATATATATCTTAGTATACCAAGCCATATCCATATGGCTACCATCCACCACTAGATGTCAATCTAACCCATTGAGCTTCCAGAAGTTCCCCAACACTTCCTTTACCACATTTAGGATCAACATTTAACCAACCATTTTACCTTATTTATAATACATTTTAATGTCTAATAACATTTGGAATAATCCCTTAAAGCCCAAGTACAATTTAAAATTATGTTACTTACTAATTATTATAGTTCAAAACCCCAGAGTATCTTTAGGTCATAATAAATCTTAACCATGACACCTAGAATTCTTCCTTATGTTTAGCAATAGTCATGGACAGAGGTCACTCTTCTCCTCCCATAATAATTCTAGTAGATTAGTTTCCTATCAATCAAGCAAGGGAGGTTGTTGTGATTTCTCACTCAATCACTCTATATTTGTACAACTCTCTTTATCATCTTGATTAGAGAAAAACCTGCCCAACGATTCTCATTACCACAGACAAAATTCATTTCTCTATTCTCTTTGAAACCTCAGAGCTGCGCATGCTATCCCTTTTCAGAGAATGGTCACTAGACTCATTCCTATGATCATGAGGGATTATACATATATGCAAGGTTTAATCCTTCATTAAATAAATAATTATTACTGCTACAGATCCTTTCAATCCATTCACATCCAAGTCTTTCTATTAGTTCCCATCAACATAATCCCACTCCTATAGGATTGGCTATCATTTCCAAAATAAATTATAGGCTTCCTTTACCACAAACTAGTATGATTAAATCTTGTTGGGTAAAATACCAACTGTATTTTAATATACATCCTTCTACTCAAGGAACTTATGCAGAAAATTTATGTTTGGTAGTAATATTCTCCATAGGCTCATCTTAGCCTTGGACACCTAATCTTATGACTGTATAACATCACATACAATTGCAAAATGAATTCAACTTATTTATTTGGAAACTCTAGTAACACACAATGCATATTTCCAAAATATATATAAACAAAAGTAGGTTTCATTCCTCTCTTTGGTAGACGTTTGAATAAACCTCTTAGGAATGCAGTAAGATAGAGTGTTACCCCTTAAAGTCCTCCAAAAAAATATTTTCATATGACTCGTGCATGAGCCCAAGTAGGCCAAGTGTTGTTGTTATGTTATGATACCAATTTGTAACACACCCAACCCCTAAATACCCTTTCTAGGGATGGGGCATAAAATTTTTGTTTTTCCTAACTATCTCAAATCCTAATTTCGGGCACTCCATTAGATACTACTCACCACGAGATTTCTAATGGTCGCCACCATACTAAAATTTGAGATCTAGTCTACAATTTATCGCCTCCCAAAGTTATCTGGGCATTATTAGTTGGGGTCTTCGACATTCGGTGCTGAATGCCCCTTTTCTTACTCCCCAAAGTCCTAAAATCTCGCCACGTGGCCTTGGCCATTTGACAATCAATGTTCGACCTTTTTCATAGAACTCCCCTTTTTCTGCGTTCAATGTTCGACAATCGGTATCATACGTTTTCGGCGTTTTGAAAATCAACGATAATTGTTGAACATTTGGCATTTGGTGATCGGTGATTGACGTTGAACATACCTTTACCAAAATATGCCCAAATATTCCAAGCTCTGGAAGTTATCTAGACTCCCAAAGTCCTGAACATTTCACCAACCATGTTGGCTAGGTGGGCATGAACCATAAGATGACACATGGCGAGGGCCAGGGGTGATAGGTGTCCTCATTAGGGGGTGACACATGTCATTCTCTAATAGGCATAAGGGGTCTATAAATCAACCATATCTAGGTGAAACGTGGAACCTTAGTTGCGGGTCCACATCACCTGGGATGACGTTATTGAGCCATGTCATCCCCCGAAATATAGTCTCCTCACTTATTTCAAAATCTCACAATTGATATTTTTCCGCATAGATCCATAGATCCATGGTTCACATTACTTTGTGACTCTAGGATCTGGAGCTTACCAGCTGCTCATATCGTGAATCCCCCAAAGAGCCAAGTCTCCAGACTCTTGGATATAGTGCTACATGTCCTCTACCTATCAATGATGGGGATTCACTTCACCATTCGCAAATTTGAGAGTTTTCACACCTTGAAAACTCTTGGCCAATTTCCTCCAGAATGCCATGTCTTCGGACTGTAGGATCGCTTGCCATGCAACCTCTCATCCAATGGATCTATTTCAATCAACAAAATTTGATAGGGGACAATTAGGGGCCATGTGTCACTCCACGATGCATTCCCATTTGGTTGGGAAGTTGAAGGGGAGGTTCCTTAGATCGAAGACTGAGAGGGACCTCGAACAATATGAGGATTGATGGTCCACATCACTTCGGAAGTTCAACATTCATGGCCATGATTTAATCTGGCTTGTAGAGATCTAAGTAATATCGTGCATCCCTATATCACCAAATACCTAAACTTCCATATATTCATTGATATGTGGAAGCACGTCCCTCCACTTTCAACGGACCTGATTAACTTTGCGACTTTGACATTAGGGATTTTCGATGCTAGACACTCCCATTCTCCTGAAGTGGAAATTCGTCAAAGAACTTAACACTACCCTTCTTAAGTCCTATCTAATAGCTAAGGAAGGTCTCCACTAGATCCCCAAATCTACGGCCCTCATATATCCGTGACTCTGGTCTTCAGTTGTTTTCGAGGTTTCTCGAGTCATAAGTTTTGAAGTTACGAAGCCAAAAAGGGCTAGCTCCTTTCAGAATAGAACAGGGTTCCCAGATCCTAGTCATATGGGTCCTTTGGAAATTCTTGTGGGCTAAGTGCTAATCCTTTTAGCAGCAAATGGGTTAAGGACATGGGCATGAGCCCTCGGTCAGATGGGTGGATAGTTTGAGAGAAGCACCCTTTTCCACAGAGTTAAACATTCCCTCTAAGGTAACTCAATAGATCAAAAGGAATTATATGTTTTAGTTAATCCTACCCCAACTCTCCTGTGTATTCACATTACATAACTCTCTAGTGGCTAGAATGAGATAAGTAGAAGGACACACAAATATAGAATTTTATAGAATCAAATGAGTCTTTCTAATAATTATTCAAACACTGTAAAACTTAACCATAAAAACAGACATTCAATAATCACATCCATTGTACCACACAAAGCATGAAAATACTTATATATTACAATTTATCACCAACTGACTAACTATGGGTGTTCATCTCTCCACCCAAACATAGGCTCAAAGGAAGTCATTCTTAGCACTCTGTCCACCTCTGTGCCAAGCCATGATATCACTAGGAAAGTTTCTACAAATATCTTAGAGAATTATTTCTCTGTCACGCTCTCTGTGAGGTTTATGAAATGCCTCCTCATCATCAAACTTGCAGTCTCCTTCTCGGGTTGCATTCCCCTCTATTCATGCACTCATGTTTGGTGTCTCTCCTACTCTCCAAAAAGCCTCATGCACATTCCTCATCCTCTGTGTGTCTCCTTATTTTCTTTTTTCTTTGGTATATCTCCCCATGCCATTCTCCTCCTCGGGAAGGTTATCGACTTGTCCTGTTCCTTCTGTCAAAAGGAAACTTGGGACATCATGGTCTGCCAAACCTTGTGGTACTTCGGGCTGAAATTCTTTAGTCAGACCATGCTTCCATTCATGGGGGTGGTTGATGGTTCAACCACCATTCCTTATTTCCTTAACTTCTTCCTCCTCAGGATCCATATGGCGATTATTATATCAGCAAAGAGAATTTGTGTCATTTGAAATAATGAACCCTCTTCTACAATTTCCTCGCTCGTTCCTCTAGCGATATCATGGCCAGTACTTCGAGGATTCACCCCCATAGTTAGTTATTGGAAATTTAAACAATAATAAATTTACATGGTTCCCATGCCATAGCATCGTGATCCTGATTAATGATTAAATACAAGCAGGGGAAAATAGGGTGTTACAATTTCCCACCATCTTGTTTCTTAGCCTATGAAATTTTCCACTAAGCTTTGGGTTCTTCCATGTTCTCCAATAGATTTAGAAACTTCTCTAACGTATGTCGATGGTGTGTTCCATTCATTAAAGTGTAGTGGCATTTTTGTCCTACTGTAGGTCAGGATTAGAGTGGGTGGTTTTTGAAGACTTTTATAATATATTATGGGTACTAACTAGATTGAAAAACATGTTCTTGCATGTTTTATTGGAATGGATTCGATGGACCACTAGTATTTTGAATTTTCTTCATAATTTTATATCTTCCAATTATATAGAGTAGATTCATAGGTGTGTCTAATTCATAGAGGATATTCTGTTGATATTTATCCTTGCACATTTGGTTCAACATAATATCTTTGTTCAATGATTATCTGGTCTAAACATAGAGATTCTTGACCTTCATCCCAAGGTTCGATCTAATTTTTCAATTCTTTAAAGTCTAGGGGGATGATTATTTTTCTACTGCTCCATTTTATCTTTATTTTATCCCTTTCAAGGGATATATTAGATTTCATTTTTCGTCCTCATGGCCAACCAAAAAGAAATGGATATGTAGGCATTCATTCAACTAATTCAATTACCTCAAAGTCGACTTGTGTTGGTATACCCATAATTTGTGTTTCCACATTTCTGCGTATGCCAATGGGTTCTATTAATATTTGGTCAGGAATTTAAAGGTAGTTCATTGTTCGTGTTAATGAAGGTCATCCAAACCATATCCATGTGTCCTGAGGAAGGATATTTACTTGTGATAAAAAATCAACGACTACATGTTCAATAATTACACTGTTGATTTCTAGGTCAACTTGTGGGTTGTAATCTTTATTTTTATACGATATTTGTCTGAAATATTTGGACGGTCTTTGTCCCTCTTTATACTCCAATAAGATGTTAATCAGGTCCAAGAGCTGACCATCTGAGTTTTGTTATTTTAGGAGTTGTAGAAATTATTGTACTATATCTTTCTTTTGTTTTCCTTAATATTCTTGATTAGTATTTCTAAAGAACCTGAGTGCTTCCTTCATGATCTTCTCTTCTTTGTTGATATTTTGGAATGGAATGGAGTTCCTTGTTTGTCGATTTTGTGATATATTTTTATCAATATCTTGTCCTACTCGTGATCTTGTAAAAACCTGTATATTATTTGATTTTAATACCTCTTTTTTATGGACTCTATGGAGTAAGTTCACAGTATTTTTCTTCATTATTTTATCAAGTACTATCAGGCAATCCTCGAGTGAATGATCATCGACACTGCATATATTGCAAAAATTTAAATTGACTCAATATTTTATCGGGAATTCAGGGTTGATGTGGTATTATTTTTACCAATTGAAATAGTAAGGTCGACCTCGACCTCGACCATGACCCTAGAAATCGTCTGTTACAACAAATTTTTCCTCACTCCATGCAACTTGCTTCGATGGCCTTCCATTTCCCTATGCAGACTTGAAGTTCCATTTTTGTGCATTCCATATTCAAAAAGATTATTTTTCCACATATACGTGCCCTATCAGTTATACAACAATGGTATACGTAGGTTGTTCCACTACATCCTACGTACATCAGGTTTGGTGCTCAAAATTAAAAGTTATATTGGGTTTCCATGCCATGTGATGATATCCATGATCCTTGACCTTCCATATACTATAAAAACTTTGAATCATCCCATCAGTTCCATTTTAAGGCTATAAATTGAGCCATATCTAAGCCTTGAGGGATTTGACAATTTAACTTTAAGAGAAAAGACACTCTGGAGAAATTTTACTTCGTATTAAGTATGCATCCATTTTTCCTTGAAAGTCTGAACTCCTTGTTCAATCCCCAAACTCTTCCTTCTTTGTGATGGAGAACATCATTGACTCATTTATATGAGATTTCCTTTCAAGGAGGATTCAAGTGGTGGAGGCCTACCTAGAGGGACTTAGTTTCTCAGTTTTGATATGTGTCTTTACAAACGTTTGTCAACTTTTTCACTTCTACTAATCATTTTAATAGAAATAGTATTTTCTCGTCGAATCGATATCTTGGAAATATTTGAATTATTATTCCATGGGTGTATTTTTCATGTGTGTTAATGGAATATGATAATATATATGCTAACATTATATATTATCACCATATTCTTGTGTATCTTGGATGTTGAGGACAAGCTGCAGGTATAAATATTTAGGCCACATGCTGAACAATAGTCTTCTTTGAATATCCAGACAAGATAGGATCTTAGCCTTGTCTTAGCATTTAATTTATAGAGTATGCTTGTGTGTCATTCCATATGTTGTGGTTTAACACTTTCCATAGAGATATTTTCCTCTTAATATATTTGGGAACATGCTGGGGATTGATCTCCTTTTTTGGGGTTTGGAGTGTTTTTCTCCTTGATTTTCTCTCTATTAGCCTAAGTTTTCTTGTTGCATCTTGCTTGACAACCTGTTTTTTACCTTGCATCTGAGTTTCTTAGATTAACCCTTGACCTAGCATTGTTTTTATTGGTATATGCAGTTTTCCCCTTGATAAACACATGTATACATGAGTTTTCTTCCTTTAGGGAGCATATATACGTGATTGTTTCTCAAACAATCACGTACATCATCTCTTTAGTCTTGTTGGGTGAGTTTGGTGTTTTTTGGGTGAGTTTGTTTGGTTGTCGAGTCTTCTTGGGTCCCTGTCCTGACTGTTAAGTGATTACACAATGATAGGAAGCCTTTTTATTGTTGAATTTTTAGGCATATTTCTTTCTTATCATATTTTTCATTGGTTGTCCTTGCACATAGGTCTGAGTGTTTTCTTCTTAGTGTCCTGCTTGGATTGTATCTTTTTTCTTGCAGTAGGGTCTTCCTGTGAAGTTTCTATTCAGTCCTTGCATTTTCTTTTCTTTATATTGAAAATAAAAAAATATTTTCTTATTTACATTATGGAATTTTCACTTTTGATTACATTGCATTGATTTTGACACATGTGGAAAGATTTCTTTTCATTAAAATTGTAGATATTGCATTGGAAAAATTGCATTTAGAAGCATCCCATATCCTTGAAATTCAAGACTAGTACTTATTAGTGTTTTATATTTTCTTCTTTTTATATGATGAGCCATAACACCATCATTTTCACGACCACACCTCTTGAGTAAACAAAATCCATTAAAATTAACGTTGATTAATTAAAACTAATTAGAAACGATTTTATTTTTTAGGGTACACAAACAAGTATAGGACATAGGGCCTTAGAATAGGATTTCATGAGTAAAATTCTCCAAGGCTATTAAACTAAACATATGTGTCAGACGAAGGAGTGGTGGAACCCATTGTGTAATCAGTGATGTTGGGAGGCTCTTCTCACATCGGAGTTAAGCATGACGTCGCGCAAATTTGGTTGTAGAGATAGACCTCTAATACCTTCCTAGCATCAGAGATATTTCTAGGGTTCTATTCATATTTGGGGGTCTTTCTAGTACCTTTACCTCCATGAGAGGTGGTGCTTTTGATATTTCAGGCTTTGTTACCTTTCCCATATGGTGGACCATACTTACTACTGTTCACTTGCACATTGGTTATATTGTGGTTACTCTAGTTTCTTGACATAGGTATCCACATAGGTTACTTGTAGGGGTTATTCTACAGGTACCCTGTGTCACATAAGTGTCAGAGAACACACAACCTTTACGGAAGATTTCCTCTCCGGGGGGATTTGACCAACTACACTATTAAGCCCACGAGGGCCCTTATAACTAATTATGATACCTCCAATATTTTGAAGGGGGTCTCAGGCCCCTCTTGGGTGAGACATACCTACTCTAGTGAGGGAGGCCCCTTTTTAGCCACTTTATCCTGTTTGTGTGCATTGGCCTTTTTTATTTATTTTGGTGTGCTCTCTTATTAGTAATTGGCCATAGGAATTTTCTTTATATCTCGACTCTTGAGTCATCATGGAGCAATACCAACCTCCTTGTTGATCTCGCTGTTTGTTGAGGTTACCACCGCATATGTATCCTTTATTGAAGTTGCCTTCTAAAAGGTGTAAAGTTAATAAATGTGGTTCATATATCTCCACCTCCCAAACTCATGATCACCTAGTTATGAATACTGAGTCATACTAGAATTCCTTAAGGAGTCGTTCGACTCCTATATCTTCTATGATTAGTGGGATCCTTTCGAATCCTTCATCTTCAATGTTGTGGATGCCGAAGGTCCCCACCTCTAGTGCCACCCAACCTGTGAGTTCTACTCGAACCAAAAGAATGAACCATTTCATATCTATTTTTGTTATGCCAAGTCACAATTCTCAATCAATACCTTCATTGTCTACTCCCTTTTCTTTTGGTATGCCCAACATGACGTCCCAACTCTCATCCTTTGTTTCAATGACTAATGTGAATCCTAGTTTTGGGTCTGGGGGAACGATGTCTCCTTATTCTCCTTTCTTGTTCGGTGGACGTCATATTCCCCAAATGAATCCTACAGTTGGAGGTTGGAATCCTCTTCCTCCGGGCTTAATCCTAGTTTCAATGCTCTGGGATGGAGTGCTCAACCGGGAAGAAAATTCACTTCCTATATTCCATCCTTCATTCCCTCTTCCTTCATGCCAATTTCTAAGAATTCCATTATTATGGAGAATCCCCCTCTGTTCTCTGGATTTCCATCTAGAGGGTGTCAATTTCACACTATGGGAAACCCCCAACACGGAGTCCCTTCGACTGGGGGTAACGTATATAAACCTCATCACAACACTTCCACGAGTATGGTGTCTATAAAAACTTTCATGAATCAATTTGGAGGAGGATATTATCCTACCGGACAGGGCCATGACATATACTAGAACCCTGGATGGCATGCAATCCCTCAACCTCAATCTTTCCCAGGAGCATGAGCTCAGACACCACAACCCCGACTCCTTTTCTAGCCACACTAAATCTTCCATATTTTTTGAAATTAATGAATAACCCCATTGTTGTGAGGGAAATATCCCTACGGAATAGCAAATAGGGTTTAGACTTTGCATGCAGATATGACCGAAGAAAAACTACTTTCTACCTTCATCCCTAGATTTAAATCCCCTTTTCTTAGTAAATGCATGGAAAGATCAACCTACCGCGTTCTCGATGTTTGATGTCGATCCTCCATTGTACTTGACTACTTGTTCACAATACTCCTTCCAAAGTTGACCTGCATACAAGACAAGCAACAACTATGCATGCATCCTACTTATATACTAATGGGTTAGAAATCCAAACATATAATATTCAAACTATAAAAAGTTCATGAATTGGGATGGGAAAATCATTTTCTTTATTACTTTGAATGAGTCAACTTACAAAAGATGAGACCGGCCACTGCTCTGCGAACCTGATCCTGGGCTCCTCTTCGACTATCCTCCAACTGATTTTCTTTGTATCTCCTTTGGCATAAGGAAAGGCTAAAGGGTTGGGACAATGGGAATACGTAAATGGGCAGAGTTTCTTTGCTATATTTTTCCTCCTCCAAATGGGACCCCTACCCCTTCTTTTATAGGCTAGAAAGAGCTAGGTATTTGGACGAATCCTCAGCCATGCATGGCCGGGAGTTTCAGTTAACTCACCCATAGCTTTTGTTCCGTCATAAACTTTCCTTTTTTCGTGCTTATGTCGGTCCAAGCAGGCTGTTTTAGGTTAGCCAGCGTGTACACGCGTGCAGTAATGGAGTAGGGTGCATGGGCCTTTATAAAAGAGGTTTTTTAAAGAGTTATTCAGTAGTTCTTTGGAAAAGAAGGGATATGAGATGGCCTAATTCCAGGTAAGCATGTGTGGTGCAATGTAGGGTTATAACAGATTCCCCCCTAATGTGTGAGGTCAGAAGAGCATCTAATGGCTGAAATACATTACCAATATTTACTGATGTGTCGAACGATTGAGCCCAAGGATCAAGAATTGGGAGGCGTCGTCTGCAAAATAGAAAATGTCTCACCGAGGTGGGCATACCCATGCTTGGGATAAAATAGAATCATGGCTACCAATAAAATACACTGTAGATCCATACACAGTGGAGCTACATCTCAAAATTGAAAAGATATACATATAGAGCACCCATTCTCTAGAAGATGATATGGCCTAATGGCTGGAGTTGAGATCTTCAGAGCTCGAGAAACAACTTCAAAATATTCAAAACTCGGGTAGGAGTGTAATATGAGTGTACGACTGCACTACCCAGAGGTCTTCGATGGCTTGTTGGTCATGGACTTGATAATCTTGATGATCAGACTAAAGGCTTTAGTGATTTCGAACAAGGACTTGATTGGATGTTCAGGATGGTTGGGTATGAGGACAAGATACACATTGCAGAGGGGCCAACTTAGGCTTGGTGACAAACTTCCCTTGGATAATAGCATGACAAATGATGAGACTCAAGCAACATGGCATTAATCATAAGTCTACAAAGCAGGAGGCAACGCAAACTTTCCATATGTTTGGAAGGATAATCAAACGGTGGATGACACAACTCTATATAGCAAGAAAAAACTTCCTAATGTCGTACTACATCCCATAGTTTGATGAACAAATGAACAGATGTGCTTTATCCAAGGGCGACTCATTATAATGCCAATAAAGAAAATACTTTTCCCTTCCTCTTTTTGGGGTATATTTGAATATTTTTTTTTTGTCCTTTTCAATAGTTGTGAAAAAAGAATAAAGGAATATTACGTTACAAAGGGGGAACGAGTGTTGCAAACATACAAGCTCAAGGCAAAAGGACAATACTGATGTTCTAGTAGAATAATACTCAGGAAAAATCCTCCGGGGGCCAAAGGTGTTAAGACGCAGAAGAAAACTGTTACAAGGCTGGCGTATAAGGTATGCAAACGCGGTTAATAAAACACACAATGGTAACGTCCTTCGATGTAAGTTTAACGAGCCCAGAGAAGGTAATATCGGTGGTTTTTCATATTTAGAGATTCTGAAAAAATGTAAAAGGAGACTCCATTGGGGTACCTTTTTCGAAGATAGTCTAGTCGGTTCGAAAAAGGGTAAACTAGCATTGATTAGACGTCGATTCAAAACCATTTTAATGAGTGTGACAAGGACAAGATCACTTGGCTATTATTTCATTTTTAAGGAGTATGAAAAAAGATTAACTATGGACTCCATCAGGAATGTTCTTCTGGACCAATTTAATGGGTGTGAAAGAATAAGGTCACTCGACAATCTTTTCAATTTTAGGGAGTCTGAAAAAATATAGGGGTCCCATTTGGAGGAGGAAAAATTTAGCAAAGAAACTCTGCCCATTTGCGTATTCCCATTGTCCCAACCCTTTATCCTTTCCTTGTGCCAAAGGAGATACAAAGAAAATCAGTTGGAGGACAGTCGAAGAGGATCCCAGGATCAGGTTCGCGGAGCGGTGGCTGGTCTCAACTTTTGTAAGTTGACTTGTTCAAAGTAATAAAGAAAATACTTTTCCCGTCCCAATTCATGAACTTTTTATAGTTTGATCAGTATATGTTTGGATTTCTAACCCGTTAGTATATAAGTAGGATGCATGCATAGTTGTTGCTTGTCTTGTGTGCAGGTCAGCTTTGGAAGGAGTATTGCGAACAAGTAGTCAAGTACAACGGAGGATCGACATCAAATGTCGGGAACGAGGTAGGTTGATCTTTCCATGCATTTACTAAGAAAAGGGGATTTAAATATAGGGATGAAGGTAGAAAGTAGTTTTCTTCGATCATATCTGCATGCAAAGTCTAAACCCTATTTGCTACTCTATAGGGAGATTTCCCTCACAACAGAATTGGCGACTCCATTGGGGATTCCTTCTACGTAAGTTTAGTCCCTCAGGCCCGAAAAAGAGATAAAATTATACCTGAGAGTACTCTTCTATAGAGATGAAGTTCCATATAGTATACCTTTGTTCATACAGTTGACCGTTCGGACCGAAAAAGGGGTAAACTACCGCTGGACAGACGTGACTTCAAATTTCAGTTTAACGAGCGTGAAAGGACACAAGATCGCTTGATAATCTTTTCATATTTAGAGGGTCTGAAAAGGGCTTAAAAGAAGACCCGTTATATTTTGGGAGTCCTGAGGGTGAGGTCAAGAACAAAGAATAATCATGTAAATGAGGCTCAAACTTGTATTCAGGAAAAACTGGAAGGAATCTTGAGCCTATAGTGTTGTAGAGACAACATGAATACCATAATGGAACCAGGATCTACCTAGGGAAACCATGTTTTGTTAGGCTCTACCACCAAGTTGCGACACTTCTAAAGCAGAAATGATAGATCTGTGTCACAATCTAATGGGATCGATCCTATGGAAAATGAAAAAGACAACAAGATACAAAAATCAGGGTAGAAACCTAACCTATATGCTCAAGTTGATCGTTGGAAATTTTTTTATGGACCGTCAAAATTTACTAAAAACTAAAAAAAAAGTCCCAATACCTGATCAAATCCCTCCCATATAACACCTAAATCACTCTAAATGGTTTTTTGGTATAAAGAAAATGATAAGGGAGGCCAAAAAAGTGACAAAAAGAGGCCAAAAAGTCTAAAATAGAAGCTGGCAACTCATTAACACCATTGCTGATTTGGAAATTGACTCTGGAGCCAAAAGACCCCCTTTGATAAAAACGATGATTCTAGGAGCTACAGTGGACGAAACGAACTCCCGTCTAGACCAAGTAAGTACAAACTCCCCTATCTAGCTATTCAATTCTTGATTTTTTCTTTTCATTTCATTTTTTGGGTGGGAATCGACTTTTAAAAGGTCAGCCCTATGTCCACACGGGCTGTCTCTGGACAGGCCGCGTGTACACTCGGGCAAGGTAAAACTTGCCCGCATGTACACATGACTATCACCTAGACAACATGCGTGGACCTCCCTTCATAGACAAAAAATAAAAAAAACACTCACTCACCCTCCTGAACCTTGTTATGTTGGCAGGATGTATGTCCAATGGAGGGAAAGGGAGCATGAAGAAGTTGGTGAGTTGGTTTCGGGAGATCCGAATGTCATGGCCGCGTTAATGCAATGTGGTTTGCTAAAGTTCTTCCTATGTCCATTTATGAAGGTGCAACCGAGGCTACTGAATTCCTTGGTTGACTATTGGCACCCTGATGCAGAGGATTTCATGCTAGAGCGGCAATCACTGGTGCCCACCACCAAGGATATCTACTTTTTGATTGGCCTCTCAAGGAGAGGGGAACCAATCAATTTCAGGATGTTTTCGTCGGGGCCGCATAACATAGCGGAACTGATAGCCCTACACTGTGTGTAATCCCCATATACTTCTAAACATCAATTTACTCTGATAAGGAACTTATTTTGATAATTGAAACAATACTTCACAACATAATATTGATTGGGATAACAACACTTCAGTAACTTAGATTTGTCACAGGATAATAATTTTCTGGCAGAATGAAATAAATGCATAACTTCACAAATACCTGGTTCTGATGCTAATTTCTGTTTCTTTCCTGCTGCCTTCTGCTACACAGATCAACCTTGCCACAAACAAGCAAATAACTTCCCAAAACTATTGTCCTCCCTGCCAACTAGGAAAACTACCTAGCTCCAGGATATCTATGGATATCCTGGCCCTCCGTGCCCAAAACCTCCAGCAACTCGGTGCCTTCCCTGATCAAAAGCCACAATCCAGAACACTCTGTTCCTTGCTCACAACAAGCCAACAGTCCACAGAGAATACAACAGGCTCACAGCCAATACCACAGTGCACAACAAATACCACAGTGCATAGAAATTCTGCTCACGGAAAAATGCAATGGTTCTCGGCCAATACAACTAGCTCAGCAATACAGTCTGCAACATCCATCCCCCCCGCCAGATGGTGCGCACATCCCCCTCTTCCCGTCCCTTATTCCTCCCTGCCGACTCACGCAATTACTCCACAACCACCCCCGTCCTGTGTCCTGCATCCCCCTTTAATATTTTATCGTCTCGGGATTTCTGGGCTATCCCGCTCTGTATACACCTCCTCCTGGGCATACGCAACTCTTATTATATATTTTCTTTTTGATCTCTTAAATTTATGTCACAGGTCATTAAATGTGATCTTCAGTCATATTATTATTACTTAGTTAATCCTCAATTATTCTTTAATTAACTCTTACTCAATAATCTTATTCATTTATCAATTTAGGGTCGTTACACTGTGAGGCTAGGACAAACTGTTTGAGCTCCCAGGTGCCCATAAGAAAGATCACTAACCTATTGTTGCAAGCGATATTATTTCTCATTGGGAGGATTACCGGTTCAGTGACCTTGCATCAGGCATCCCGCACACAGATTAACTGTGTTGTCCAGTGCTTGAATGCACAAATTTTCGACTGGAGTACTACATTGCTGGAGTGTATGAAGAGGCAATTGACAGACTGCCGTCAGCGGACACAGAGGAAATTTGGGTTCGGGACTATTTTATGTTCGTTCTTTTTCAAGAGAGTTCCGAGCTTTAGTACTTGGGTAATGGTATGAGGACATCAGGCCTCTTTTCCTGTTGTATGTAGATGGGCAATATTACTACCATGATAGGGTGGTGGAAGGACCAACGAGTTCTTTGATGATGACTTTTTTGCATGGCTATCATGATAGATCCTGGTTATAGAGGACTACCCCTATGTCGAGATTGATTTTTCGAGAGACACGGAGATACCAGTACCTCCTGGTGAGGAGTGAGGGGAGATGGGTAAGTCTCCACCTTTGTCGGTTTTTTTTTGTTTTATATGTAATTTTTATGTTATTTTGTTATATATCATCATTTTTTATATGCCAGAGTATTTGACGGATATATGTTTGTTGCATGCAGATGTGGGACCAGTGTGACCTGCCAATTATGCAAGGAATAAGCGTCGTCCTCGGCTAGGGGTCGCAGCTGCCATTGTCGAGGGACCAGTAGTAGTAGGAGACCTCCCATCCGGGGAGGCTGAGAGGGTACTTAGACGAGTTGAGTGGAACTTTACTACACTCACTCCCACAATCCCGATGGCAGATATTGAGGATCTTCCACCATCCATGCAACCTCATGTAGTGGGGGCACCTCAGACGTGGGTCCGATTGTTTAGGCGTTTATCCCATGCTATGGACTAGTATAATAGGGCCCATAGGCCCTGAACCTATTTAGACATTTTATGTGCCATGAACACTACTTGTATATATTTTTTGAGGGCATAAGCCCTGTGAATCATTATTGGTCCTATTTTTGAGGTGCTTGCGTCCATCTATGTACTCTGGTTACTTTATGATATTGTATATGGTTTTTTGGTCTTTTGTGTCTTATGGATCACATGTGCAAAAATGTATTTACATGCTTATGTCAATGTTCTTTCATATGTGTGCAATATGCCACTCTAAAATTTGATTAGCTAGAGTATCTGTAACTTGATTTAATCTCCTAGGAACATGAAAATATGTAATATAATCAAAGTTTCATTCCAAGAGATGTACCCTAAGGAATCGTCGGTGTAAAGTTGGATCATGAATCCGATACACTTTGTTTAACTGAGACACAACTAGTTTAGAGTCGAGATAGACCCGAAAATGAGAAATACCCAATGACAAAGCGTCACGAAGTAATTGAATAACTGCACTATACTCGACGACATTATTTGTGGTGTCACCTAAGCATATACCTTCGGAAGATAACAATTGGCCTTGAGATGTGAAGATTACCCAAGTTGCAGAGGCAAGCCTCCGAGTGTGTCAATTAGCACTGTCTGCATACCCAACGAACACCTCAGAATCACTTGACATCTACCACAGTGACGAAAGATAATATCAATGACACGTCCATAAAACTTAAAAGAAACTAAAAAGTAATAGTACAAAGACTATACATATGTTACAAAAAGTTACCC
>SNQJ01S0119465.1:7775-27345 GCA_010110895.2 Picea sitchensis
AGAAAGTTAGAATGATAACCTACATAATGGCTTTAGGTGCAGATGTCTGGGATGTGGTAGATACTGGTTATGTAAAGCCAGTTGTACTAGCTAATAAGGATGACAAGCTAGAATTTAGCTTCAACTCTAAGGCTATGAATGCCATCTTGAGTAGGCTTGCAAAAGCAGAATTTGTAAAAGTTATGCACCTAGGAACTGCCAAAGAAATGTGGGACAAACTCATTAGCAGTTATGAGGGTAATGAGAAGGTAAAGGACGCCAATATTCAAACCTACAGAGTACAATTTGAATAGATGACGATGAAAGAAGATGAAACTGTTGGAAAATACTTTCTGAGAGTTCAAGAACTGGTAAATGCAATGAAAGCACTTGGTAAAAAAATTGAGGAACCTTCTTTAGTTCAGAAAATTTTGAGATCTCTACCAGATAGGTTCAACCCAAAGGTCTCTTCTATAGAAGAACTTAATGATCTAAAAACCTTGGAGTTTGATCAAATTCTAGGAACATTGACTACATATGAAATGAGAATAGTCAAAGATAAACCCACCTCCAGAGAAGCATTATTTAAGGTAGACAAGAATGAGGATTCTAAGCCTGATGAAACTGAAGCAAAATTTGTGAAGAGACTGAAGAAGGGATCAGGAAAATACAAAGTTAAATGGCCTTTCAAATGTTTCAACTATGGTAAGATAGGTCATTTTGCAAATAAATGTCCTCACAAAAGAAAGGATTAGACATGTAATAATGAGGAGAAGCACAAACACAAAAATTTATTTAAAGAGAATAATTTTAAGAAGAAAAGTCTTTCTGTAAACAATGATGATGATCCTTCAGATGATGAATACAATGAATCCTCTATTGACGATAAACTAAATGACTTCATACTCATGGCCAAAGAGTATTATGATAATAAAATCACATGAAGTGAGGCTAATGAAGAAGAAGTTGTGGTTGATATGGAAGGAGAACTGATCAGTGCACTGGAAGAGATTGCTAGACTCAAAATTAAGAATAGAAAGAAAAAACAATTGCTGATACAGTTTGAGAAAGACAGTAAATAGCCTAATGAAGAAATTACCCTGCTAAAAGTGGAATTATAAGAGGCTAAGAAAATCGAGAACATTCTGAAACAACAGTTATCAGAAAAGAAGGAAATATGTAATGCTCTAGAAGAAGTAGTGAAAACTAGGAAAGAGTTGGAGAAGTTTCAAGCCGTGTATCATTAAAATATGTCAAGTATCAAAGCCTCAGAAGGATTAGCCACCATTCTGAATCAACAAAGGAATCCAAAGCTGAAAATTGGTTTGGGTTATGAAGAGGGATCAAGTAGTGATCATCCAAGTAATACAGAACCTATCAAGTTTGTCAAATCCTCAAACATTGACAACAATCACTCTGCGGAAACAAAGAAAGAAAATCAGCCACCAAGAAGGAATGCAAGAAAAAATAACAGAACCGAATTTGTAGATCAGAGAGACTATCGGCATGAAAGAAATCGACCTCCTCAAAGAAGACAGACTTTTTCCAGGTACCAATGTTTTTTCTATGGATATTGTTTCTTTTGTTCTAACTTTGTTCATAAATATGTAAACTGTTCTTTAAAATTAAATTATGAGCAATCAAGACATTCAAGGTATAGATATCTGCCACAACAAAGATTGAGACAACCAAGAAACAAACAACCTCGGACTATAAATCATGCGATGGTTGGGAAAAGGACATAGGTTAAACATAACCATAGTTATGAGCATAACAATCTCTATGATCTTCTATTTAGTGAGCCATAATGTTTCATCTATCATAGCTATGGACATAAAGCTGTAGATTGTCGCTTAAGGAATTACAAACCAGATTTGATCCCCACTGCTGAAAATGTCAAGGTTTGGAAGAAGAAATTAGATGACAAGTGTGGACTAGTGTTATCAGCCCAAAGACAAAAGAATCCCTGGTATATTGACAGTGGATGCTCCAAACATAAGACGAGAGACAAAGGTAAGTTCCTATCTCTAAGTGAAAGAAATTCAGGAAATGTAACCTTTGGAAATGATGCTCCAGGTAAAATAAAGGGTAAAGGGATGGTGAGTTTAAGTAATCGGAAAGGAAAATCCCAAGATGTTCTACTTGTATATGGGCTGAAACATAATCTTCTCAGTGTAAGGCAAATGTGTGATAGAGGATGTGAAGTGGTGTTCATGTCCAAGGACTACAAGATAAAGTCTGTAAACTCAAGATAGCTAGTTGCAAAAGGGATAAGAACAGAAAACAATGCCTATCTGTTAAAAGAAGAAAAAGAAGAATGCCACTTAAGAAAGTATGATGAAATATGGTTATGGCATAGGAGACTTGGACATCTAAACTTTGACCACTTAATCAAGCTCAAAAATCTTGAGGCAGTAAAAGATCTTTCGAGAATATCAAAGCCCCAAGATTCTATGTGTAAACCCTGCCAAGTAGGAAAGCTAACCAGGACACTGTTTAAGTCCAAGAGCTTTACTTCAACAGAGAAACCACTCCAACTAGTTCATATGGATTTATGTGGACCATCAAAAAAGGAAGGCACATGGAAATAAAACTACTTTATGTTGATTATTGATGATTGCTCTAGAATTACTTGGGTTGCCTTTCTCAAGGAAAAAGATGAAGCATTTGAGAAGTTTAAAAAATTTAAGGCTTTAAATGAGAATCAAAGAGGCAAGAGGTTAATGAAAATAAGATCAAATAGAGGAGGAGAATTTATGTCAAGTGATTTCAAGGAATTTTGTGACAAGCATGGGATCAAGAGAAAATACACAATCCCAAGAACTCCACAACAAAATGGAGTAGTTGAGAGACAAAACAGAACAGTGCAACAAATGGCCAGGTCAATGATGAATGAGAAGAACATTGGTCAAATCTACTAGGTAGAAGCAATAAACATAGCATTCCATGTTCTTAACAAAGCCCATATTAACAAATCCCACCTCAGACCACAAAGTGACAAGACACCTTATGAACTGTGGTATGGGAGACCTACTTCAATCAAACACTTCAAAGTCTTTGGGAGTAAATGTTACATAAAGAATAATGATGAGAATCTTGGAAAATATGATGGCAAGATTGATGAAGGTATCTTCTTAGGGTATGCTACAAAAAGTAAAGGATACATATGCTATAATAAGAGGCTGCATAAAATGGTTGAATTTATTGACGTAAAAGTTGATGAAGGAATCCCAACAAGAGAGGTTTACAATAATGAGTCTTCTATAGAGGACACAACTAAATCTGGAGATGAACAGGTCCAAGAATCAGAAAATGAAGACTCTGAATCAGATGAAGACACAAATACTCAGACAGACTCAAATCAGCAGGCAACTTCAAATTTCTCCTCCAGAATCACTCAAAAGAATCATCCTGCAAGTTATATAATTGGTGAAAAAGACAAAGGTGTAAAAACCAGGAGAAAGATAATCAAAAAAACCGAGCAATCACATATAGATTTCATATCCATGATGGAACCCAAGAACTTTAATGAAGCTAGAAAATATGACCATTGGGTTAAAGAAATGAATGATGAACTTGATCAGATTGAGAAAAACAATACGTGGGAGATGGATCATAGACTGGAAGGTAAATATATCATTGGCTCCAAATGGATCTTTAAGAATAAGTTGAATGAGCAGGGACAAGTTGTCAGGAATAAAGAAAGATTGGTGTGTAAAGGCTATGCTCAAATAGAAGAACTGGATTTTTATGAAACATTTGCCCCCGTAGCAAGATTAGAAGCTATCGGAATATTTCTTGCCTATGCTTGTCATAAAAGGTTTAAAGTCTATCAAATGGATGTCAAGTCATCTTTTCTAAATGGAGATTTAAATGAAGAAGTCTATATGGAACAACCAGAGGGTTTCAAACTGTCTGATAACCCTGACTTAGTATGCAAGCTAAAGAAATATTTATATGGGTTAAAACAAGCCCCTCATGCCTGGTATCAAAGACTAGATATGTATCTCAAAGACAAAGGGTTCAAGAGAGGAACATTTGACAACAATCTATATATCAAAACAGAGGATAATGATTTTCTCATCGTGTTGGTCGATGTAGATGACATCATCTTCAAATGTAATAAGGATTCATTGGTACAATTGTTTTCTTCTTCCATGGAGTCTAAGTTTGAAATGCCTATGATAGGTGAACTGCCATTTTTTCTAGGTCTGCAAATTACTTAGAGGTCTGAAGGGATGTTCATTTCTCAAGAAAAATATCTAAGAGAAATGTTGAAAAGGTTTCAAATGAAGATTCTAAACGCGTGGGCACACCTATGGTTACTGGATGCAAATTAAGCAAGGATGATGACTCACCTGTTGTTGATCAAAGTTCATATAGGTCGATGATAGGTAGTCTGTTGTACATCACAACATCTCATCTAGACATAATGCATGTTGTCGGGATGGTAGGAAGATATAAGTCTACACCTAAATAGAGTCATTTCCTAGTTGTCAAAAGGATATTCAAATATTTGAAAGAAACAATGAACTATGGCCTATGGTATCCTAAGAATTAGAATATTCAATTTTTAGTCTACTCAGATGCTGATTGGGCTAACTGCATGGATGAAAGGAAAAGCACGAGTGGAGGTGCGTTCTTCTTAGGAGATTCTCTAGTAGCATGGTTGAGTAAAAAGCAAGGTTTCGTTTCTTTATCAACTACAGAGGCAGAGTACATTGTTGCTGCTACTTGTTGCACTTAGGTATTATGGATGATTCATACACTTGCAGACTTGGAGGTAAAATACGCTGCACCGATCCCAATTCATTGTGATAACACTAGTTCCTTCAGTGTGTCTAAGAATCCTGTATTCCACTCCAAGACCAAGCATATTCCCATAAAATACCATTTTCTAAGAGAACGGGTCACCAATCAAGTTGTTCAGGTCCATTACATTCCAACCATAGAAAAAATTGCATACATCTTTACTAAACCCCTATCCAAGACACCATTTGAATATCTCCGACAGAATCTGGGTGTCATCCCCTCTCACACCTAAGAGAGTCCATCCTGTTAGGGGGAGTTTTGTATTGATTGAATATTTGATACCTCCTAAAAATACTGCAACAGCTTAGGGGGAGCATGTTTTCTTTGACATTGATGGCAAAGGGGGAGAAAAGAAGTGGTCTGGACTAGATGCTATAGTTGGAGGTCCAAATAGGTTAGCACAGTCGTTCAGGGTTGCCATCAATGCCAAAGGGGGAGATTATTGGCATGTTTTCAGGTAGGTGTGCTTGTCATTGATGGAAATATCGGAGTATGCAGCGATGGAAAAATAGGGACAACGTAAGCTCAGGAGGATTAGTGCAGAGTCACACGTAGTGCGTAGGTGTGCACCACGGATGAGGTTAACTCATTGCCAAAACTCAAGAGAGATAGCGTACCCAGGATCTTAGACAAATCAAAGGTCGAGGCCTTTGGCACTTATAAATTATTCCAAGTTAGGAGGATGTGTAAACCTAGGAGGAGAAGCGACAGTGATCATTGGATCCCATTGAGAATTCCTGATGAACATAAGATCTGAGCCTGAGGTCCGATTGGCATTGGATCCAGGAGAACCTGTATGTTCTTTAAAGATCAAGGTGAAGCAGGGTTACAAAATCCTGAAAGCAGGAGGACAGTTTCAGATAATGGGAGTTGGAAGAGTCGAGACTCTTTATCATCAAGAGTCCCAAAATCGCAAAATGAGAAAAGATGAAATCCCAAAGCAGGAGGACAACTTCGGATACCGGGAGTTGGAAGAGTCGAGACTCTTAATCATCAGGAGTCTCAGAATCATGAAATGTGAAACGCCGAAATCCCAAAAGTAGGAGGACAGTTTCGGATACTGGGAGTTGGAAGTGTCGAAACACTTCATCACAGAAATATCGAAACGCTGAAATGTGAAACACTGAAACCACGAAACAGGCACATCAACAAAGAGTTTCGCAGACTGGGAAATAACTCCATTTCAGAGTTTTTGATATCGGGAGATGGAGGAGTTAATACCCGAGACTCTTCATCACAGGAGTCTCGAAGTGTCGAAACACGAAATTGTGAAATGCAGTTTTGAATAAGGATTGGTCATCGTTGGTGGTCACATCGTCGAAGAGATGTAGAGAAGATATCGAAGAGATAAGATCCTTTTTGGAGTTTCGGGGATCGGGAGTTGGAAGAGTCAGACTGACTCGCAACAAATTCACGAAATGTGAAATTGCGAAATGTAGTTTCGAATAAGGTTGTGGTCACAGCCAGTGGTCACATATACGGAATATGGAGGAAGGAGCTAGTGCAACCAAGCTCCATTTCAGGGATCGTGACTTGGAGTGTCGAGACACTTGATCACACGAATGTCGAATTGCCAAATGCCAAAATGCCAAAATGGAGAAATATCTATGTAGCCCCGTGTTCACCACCGGTGGTCATGTAAGTGGAAGGAGATAGCATATCTAGGCTCCATTTCAAGGTTCGCATTGTAACTACTAGAAACCACTGATGGTTTCTTCCCGAGGACTCAAAGAGACTTCTATGTAATTGCCAGAGGAGCTGAAGAGTCTCAAGCAATCTGCCAGTGGAATGAAGACTAGTCATAGAGGCGATTGACATATGGAAGAGCCTTGAAGCCTGTAACTACAACAGAGAGGTTGAGCTTGACTGTAACAGAGAAGATGAAGAGTCTCAAATGTTGGAGAGACAAAGGAATCTCGGCATAACACCCAGTGATGATGGATGCATGGGTTTAATTGCCAGAGAAGCTGAAGAGTTGCAATGATGATCAGGTAGAGCACTCAATATGGGGAGAGCATGCAGAATCATGGCGAGATAGCATTCACAAGGTGCACAAAGACTATAAGAATGTAGAACAAAGAAGAGATTGTTGTTGTTGTTGAGAGTGATTCAAGCGTGTAGAAGGAGCCAATGTACAACAACTAAAATGCACATAAGAGGAATGGTGCATGAAATGAACATGGTGCACAGAGCATAAAAGGCAGAGGAACAAAAAGTGCAAGGGATGAGTGTAGGAAGACACTGATGCAGGTAGAGAAGAGAAGTGTAGCAGAACAGTGATAAGTCCGGTAAGACATTGATAAATATTGTATCACTGTAACAAGTTTTAGTAGAAAATTTATAATTAGGGTGGTTGGGAGGTGCTAGGGAGGACTGTTGTCCTTAGAGGTTCAAGTGGGTGCTTGAAAACAGGGAGTTGTAGCTTCCATTTGGTTGTAGCCAAAAAAACCTGGGTGGCAGGGTGGTGCAAGAGAGAACTGTTGTTCTCTATTGTACAGGTTGGTGCCTGTGTGACTGGAAGTTGGTGCTTCCATACAGTTGGTGATGGAACATTTAGGGAGTTGGTGCTTCCTTCTAGTGGGTGCTATAGAAACCAAAGAGTTGGTGCTTCCTTCTAGTGGGTGCTAGAGAAGCCAGGGAGTTGGTGCTTCCTTCTAGTAGGTGCTAGAGAAAGCAGAGAGTTGGTACTCTTAGCAAGTTGCAGCTTGCAATACAGAGGTTGTAGCCTCACAATGAGTTGGATCTCATATGTATGATAATGTACATAATGTAAATATTACTTATCATATAAAGAAGAAGAGGTTTTTACCCTTTATGGGTTTCCTCAGGAAATATCTGTCTCTGTATATTTCATATGTGAGAATGATGTTGAATGTTCTATTTCTTACTTCTCTGCATTATTGTGATTTTCATTAAGTTCTTTGCAAAGAATTTAAAATAAGCATATTTGTTTAAGCATGATAATGACTGATTCACCCCCCCCTCTCAGTTGTCCAACATATCACTGTTATTGCAATCGAAATATTGTGGAGAGTCCCTACCTTTATTGATGTATGAGTCTTCATATTCATCCTTGATAGGAATGTCTTCTGTGTCTTCATTTTTTATTTGATACATCTTTTCTAACTTCAGCAATCAGTCCTTGGCAGATGTGCATAGTCCAATGCTTGCCTTGATTGTATATGATAATCCATTGAGAAGAATATTCAATTCCACTTCATTGTTCTTCCTTTCTCTTCTTTGGACTGTAATTTTGGATAGATTCTTTGATGTAGTTGGAATGCTCTATTTCTTACTTCTCTCAGACATTGTGATTTTCAGCTGTTTTTTGCAAAGAATTTAAAATAAGCATATTTGTTTAAGCATGATAATGACTGATTCACCCCCTCTCATTAATCCAACATACCCATTATTGCAATCAAATATTGTGGAGAGTCCCTACTCATTGATGTATGAGTCTTCATATTCATCCTTCATAGGAATGTCTCATGTGTCTTATCTTTTGATTTGATACATATTCTCTAACTTCAAAGAATCGGCCCTCATGCATGTGCATAGTCCAATGCTTGCCTTGATTGTATATGATAATCCATTGAGAAGAATATTCAATTCCACCTCATTGTTCTTCCTTTCTCTTGACTGCACTTTGATAGATTCTTTTGATGTAGTTAAGTCCCAAGGATTTCTTACTATTGAATTCCAAACTTCAGATCATCTTGAATTCAAATATTGTTTCATATTTTCTCCATGACAAATAATTTATTTTGTCAAATATGGGAGCTTCAATTCCAGAGAGATCCATATGTCCACCCATTTCTTTAGGATCTACCTTCCAGTTGGTTAAACTCTTTGTTGAAGGAACCTCTCTCTGATACCAATTGTTGAACACACCACCCACACTAAGAGGGGAGGGGTGAATTAGCATGTGGACTATTCTCTCTTTTTCTTCTCACGGGTTAGCAGTTAAAACATATTTGAATGTGATTAAGAACAATCAAATCATAATTAAAATGGGACACAGAGACACAATATGTTTGTATTAGCTTTTGTATAATTGATATGAATATAGTATATGAATATATGTGAAAGAGGATTTTCCCAACATCAATTGATTTGTTTCAACACCAACCGAGGTAAGGAGAACAAACTCCTTGGAGAGAACCAACTCTTTCGTGAAAGACCCATCTTGTTGATAGAGCACAATCTATCCAACTAGAGCTCATATAGTAATTCAACCAACTCTAGTAGTAGTGATCCATTATAGAATAAACTCTATCTCATGATCAAAGGTATAAAACACTCACCATTGCATTTTATCTTCTCTATGAAATTTGTGCCTTATTCGCTTTATATTTCCTCTGATATCTCATATAATATTCTCTACATCCTCTTTATATTTGCAATGCATCTCTGCCCAGGACCCACCTCTTCACTTCAAAAGACATGCTTCATACAAAAGCATTTTTTCAAGTGAACCAATAACCAATAAGTTATTGTAAATCAGAAAAAAGATAAAGCTATTGTTTCATACTTCTGGATTTTACACAACTTTGGGAGACCGCCATTGGCCCTGACCAAGTTTTGGGAATTTCATGTTCATGTTGACCTATTTTGGAACATCGACACTGTCAAAGGAGGGAGCACAAGATCTAAGCGGAGATCACCTGATCACACCCCCTTTGGGCCCTTGGGTTTTTGGCACATGTAATGGGAATGATGTCGCTGGTTTTACCCAATACTTAGGCCTTCCATTTTGTATGTATATATAGATGTCTAGGTCATATGGAGGAGGGATAAATGACATATCTACGTGATATAGGCTAAGTTCCATGAGTTGGATCCTGTAGGATCAAGGCTTTGTGCATTTTATGTAAAACATGCTAGATGAGTGCAAGTCCTTGTACAATACAATAGGAGGCTTTATACAATGCAAGGAAAAGGATCTAGCAAGTTACACAGATCTTCTGTCCTATACGAATTAAGGGTTTTGAGGCTCAGATTGTACGCATTGACCGGCAATAAAGAAGATTTTTGTGGATGTAGCCCCAGTGGGGGGGTGAACCACATAAACACCGTGTTATGTGCTTTGTATTTTGTCTCGATGTGTTCATATGTTATATGCTAAGTTCTCTAATATGATTAGATAGATCTACTTATGCTTACTGCTACTGATAAGTAGAATGATAGATTTGATATACATGAATATGCTCAATGCTTGATCTACTATATCTAACCTATTTACTTATGATAAGTTCTTAAATACATTAGATCAGTGTTAGTGATGTGAAGTTTTGTCTTTATAAGAGAAGTCTATTGATCAGAGCATTGAGGAACTAACCATGTTAAGTGCTTTATTAAGTAGTACAATCATAGATTTTTGTCCCAACTAAGGCTGTTTACACCGAAGTTTTGAAACCACCCCTTCCTTTATCTCAAGTGAGACTTCATCTACTCGCAGGTGTTGTCGAAAGAGGCGATAGTTGGGTTTTGTTGGTGTGTTTCAGAAGGCTGAACCCTGGTTCTTCCCACTACATGCCAACAAACGGTTCCATTGTTGGTTCCGAAACCGTGATTGTTGGGAACTAACAAAGAAGAATATTTTTAAAGATTCATCCTAAAATCAGGAAAGATATGCGTGACATCTAGTCTCTAACAAGGTATTATACCAATTTATAAACCTTTGGGTGATAAATAAAGAAGCATGATTCCAAGAAAGGAGACTTGATCCAAGAAAAGAATTTAGATCCCAAAGCTTGTTCTCTAAGAAAGGTAGTGGGAATTTTACTAAAAGAGGTAAGATCTGCAATCTCTGTTCGATAAAGGTAAGAATAGTTAAAAAATTTTAGATCTAAAATCTTTATACCAGAAGTAAGATATGGAAATTGCTTCACTTTAGAGTATGGAACTATGTATGCTTAATAGAGTTCCGTTCCACTGGAGTTAGGGCATTAATATATGAGTTAGTTGTCGATATGAGTATATACCAAGAATAGTGAAAAGCATATCATACCCTGCATAGAAATAATGTTTGGACTAACAAATGATGTAGGATCCTAGAAAGAATTTGTTGCAGTTAGCTACCATGATCCTAGTGCACAAGATAGAGGTTGGGAACATTTAAAAGAAAAGAGGATTGACCCTCTGCTATAGAAGGTAAAAGATCACATCTTACTAAGGGAATTCTGTGAAGAAGACCTAGTTTGCCTTTGTTGTAAGGCTATGGACCATGAAGTGTTGATTTCTAGAATGATCGCTAAGATTGAAAGAATGACTCTAAACCAAGAGAACCCTGCATCCTAAACTAAGGATATATAAGAACCCTAGGAAAGAATCATATAAAGTATTACTACAAATAATCAAAACCCTGAATGATCACCGACATGTCGTTTTATCAGAGGTCTTCAAAGAAAAAAAAATGCATAGAAAAAAAATAGGAGACTTCAAATATTAACCGGTTCAGATGAAGAAACACAAAGGAATATTATGAAAGAAGGAACGGGGAAGCTATAGGAGGTTTTCAATGATTCCTTCATTTAGAGGAATAGGACTATTTAGAGGAAAGCTAGTAAACTTATGTGGGAAGCTTGCTCGCATACCCATGAACATTAATGGACCTTGGACAAAGGAAGATTTTGAGATTATTAAATTTTGGAAGACAATGCCCGCTTACTCATGTTAATAGGAAAACCTTGGATTGACGAGATTCAAGCCGTATAAAGGAAGAAGAAGAATCCTTGGAGAAGAAGAAATAAGGCTTAAAAGATTTCATGACTAGAAGGATCGCATAATTGATTGAAGAACAAGAGAACGATCTAAGCTATTTGACACTAGAGACCCCGATGTTGAAGTCAGGAACATCAAAGGACTCCTTGAAGAATGAAGTACCTATACCAGTCAAAGAAAAGGTATTACCCCTAAATCCTAAGAAAGAATATCAACAACACGCAGACCATGTTAAAAAAGAGAAGATCAGAATGAAAAATGAACTACCAAGACCTAAGCTCACTAGAAAGAAGGCAAGGAAACAAAGTAAGAAGAGAGATAAGTTGCATAAGGTTCTAGAAGGAACCTCCCACAAGGAAAATTTGCAAAATTGAGCCACGGATATCAAAACAGTGACATAGGGAACTTTGCCATGACGAAGCAATATAGGCATCGCTAGGCCGATATTTCCATTCAATGTCTCTTCGAATGGATCAAAAAATTATAGATCGGAATAACCGCAATTCATTAGACCACACCCATAATGGATTGAACAGGAGTTAATGGAGGGTCATAACCATTGCAAGTGAATCATTGCCAAGTTGCCTACTTATCCCATCGCCCCATGCACAAAGAACACTTTTTCTAACTAAGAATTTGAGCCGCAGGACTAAGTGACTTGTCTATAGTAATCATTTCACCCTTGCTGTTATTCTAGTGTAGTTTCTAAGACCATCATGACCCCGATAATTTTAATCCCGAGCATGTATGTTCGACGAGCTCACCTGCTAGCTGAAGAATCGCGAATCAAAGTTCTCCTCAATTTGATGACAGAGAGAGTCATGTCAAAAATAGGAGTGTCTATAGGTATACAAGAATCTTCGACAAGAGGACCTGTCAACTCTGGTCCATTAATCGCCGATTCGTCCATCCACCATCCCATGAGAAGCGAATCAAACATAGGGATGATCTTATAACGTTAAGATGCCGATTCTACCATTCTACCCACCTACCCACCACCTTTGAGTGGCTTAATAAATCAGACGTTAAACGAGTTCTGAGACACTTTGTCACCACGGCATTCCCTAAAGGGATATGCTTAGTGCACATCGAGGATAAGATCACAATACAGTTGCATGACTAACCCTGGTTTACATGAAGGTGTATACAACATGTCGCCTTCAATACTGCAGACCGGACAAGAACCAAGGAAAGAACTCAAGATCGCCCCGCCATGGACTATGAACCCTACACGCCCACACCGCTCAATGTCATGAAGATTCCCACTTCGGAAGACACCAAAAGCAAATTTACGTGCCAGTTGTTGTTGTCCGCTACCATGGTGGATTAGGTTGAATTGTTACATCACAATGGATCCGACATTGATCAATCGATCATAGGATGAGATGGCCCCGACCAATATTTCTCTACCCCAGAAAGACCGTGATCGCCTCGCGCGTAAGATTAAAGAAACCCACAGACATTGAGAAGAGAACCCGAGGCTGCAGTAGTTTCATCTAGAGTGTATGCCATGGTGCCTCGGCCCAATTGATTCCGTAGTTGGTGTGAAAGAATCGACTCCACCCAAGTCAATGAGGTTCAGAATGCACCCAGGAAGTACAAAAAGGACTTCAAATGAATTGGTCGAATTACATCATAAACCAACTAGAACTAGACTGTAGAGAAGCATAGGATCAAGGATATGAGTTCCACTTCAACTGGATGCTCATCTTGATCTCTTTTATTGCATGGGATATGCCTGGTGTTAATCTTCCGGATGATCGATCCCTTTGAACCGTTGTCCGTGAAGTTCAATACGTTGTGTTACTCCAATGATATGAAAAAGAAGTGCCAATCCAATGTCATCTTCTATACCTACTACACCTAGTTGAAACTCGCCATCCAGTCCTAGCCTCGCATCATGCCAAATAATATCCACAGGTTTCGGACTTTGATGAAATTTAGCGCGGACTACCATTTCATCTATATCACAACATGAACTAATGAGCACAAGCAATAGCTGCAATCATACTACAATATTATGGAGGAGGATTTGAGGAAACCGCGAGGGTTGGTGGACCTCATCCTAGAATACACCCTTAAATACATGATATCGAGCAGTCTGGGCAAAGGTATGATACCCCCTAGATCTAGCAAGACAAAGAGGATCAAGAGGTCCAAGGATTAGACACTGCATCCATGAAGACCGCTTCCATATCAATAGAGCAAGGAGGAGATAGTAGAGATAGATGGCACAAAAGTGGAATAAAAGAAAGGGAAAGTTACACCGCCTAGAGACAAGGAAGACCCCTCAAAGAAAATGGTAGAAGTTTTCCCCTCCGAAAACTTCTTCAAGAAAGAAATCAAAGCAACCAGGACCTCAAATTTTGAGACCACCCTCACTTCGCACGCATCAATTTATCATCGCAGTAATCAATGATGCTTTGCAGGAGATAGAAGAGAAGCAAGAAGATAAGAAGGAGGAGGTGTTCACTGACTGTGTTGAACTTCAAGGAATGTACTTCCAAGCATTACAATCTAGTTGTGTAGTTCCTATTGCTCCTCTATCAGCAGAAACATAAAGACTAGGTGATGAGTCAGCTCAAATCCACGTATCGATGATAAATAAGCTCACCTTCCACGATCATCCAAAAGAACAACACATCCACCCAAGTTTTAGCACAAGTACATAAATACCTTGAGGACCAATGCGTTGTTGTAGAATGGGAGAAAAATTGATCCAGGCGGGAATTTCGATAAAGAAAAATCCCAGTTGCATAAAGAAAAGAAACAATTGCTCGCCGTAGCAACTCAAGTAGTGAACTGGTCTACAAAGCACTTCGCCTCAGTGGAAAGTCATCAAAGTAAATACCTAAGAGAGAGTTCCACAAGCAGTGGTATAACTCAAAGAAGTAATCCAAATGTACTCTAACAACGATATCATAACAGTACTTGAGTCGCGACCGCTCCTCGAGACCCTCAATATGTAAGAGACTAGGGAAGCAACTCCGCCCATAGTACAACATATATTAAAATATCTTCCTTTGAGGAAAGTGCAACAGTAACCACAATGCTCGGACTCAATAAAAAATCACCGAGAACCCCGAAGTTACAAGCACCGAGTCGCAACTCTAGAAGCAGCAACACGCAGATACACTATAGGCGCAACCCAAGGCCCTCAACCATAGATAGAATGAAGAGGTCTCATGAACAATGCACAACTCAGCAATAGATTCATATGATTCAAAGAAAGTGATGGAAGTCACTCAACGCCTTCAACCAGTGTAAGAAAAGGAATGCCAATTATTCACTGAAGTTGAAAGCCAAGGAGAAGAGCTAGAACAACTCGTCATCAGAGAAGAACAATGGATAGAAGGGCCAGTGAATGACAAGTGATCTAGGAGTTCACCAACCAAGAGGCCACAACAAAGCAACAACAAGCAGTTCTGAGCCAAGCTCGAGGCACTAAGTAATTATTCAGTACTGTGAGGACTCAGACGAGTCATAGGTGAGTATTAGCTCCATTGGCTCTCAATTCAAGTTTTAAATTTCTATCAATGCTTGACCCATTTTGGAACTTCACATCCTATCAAAGGAGGAAGTATAAGACAGCGTATCACAAAAGATCTTGGCCCCCTTTAGTCTCCCTTTCAGCTTTTGGGAATATAATTGAATGGGGTGTCGCCCGCTGGCTATTTACCCATTTTAGGCCTATTTTGTATGTATGTATATATATATATATATATATATATATATATATATATATATATATATATATATATATATATATATACAAGTTCAGGCAATATAGAGTGGAGGGAGAAATGAAATATTTATGTGATGTAGGCTAAGTGCCAAGAGTTGGATCTGTGTGATCAAGGCTTTGTGCATTCTGTGTAAAAATTGCAGAGCTGAGTGCAAGTCCTTGTACAATAGAATAGGAGGCTTAGTGTTGTAATGCAAGGAAGAAGGATCTAGCAAGATGCGTAGGTCTTCTGTCCCATGCAGAGTAAGGGTTTTGAGGCTCTGTTCTTGTAACAGATTGACCGAAGGCAATAAAGAAGAAGAGTTGGTTGATGTAGCCCCAGGGTGGGGTTGAACCACATAAACACTGTGTTATGTGCTTGTTCTTTGTCTTGATGTGTTCATATGTTATATGCTAAGTGCTCTGATATGCTTAGATCGATTTTCTTATTCTTAGTGCTATTGATAGGTAGAATGATAGATATGATATACATGAATATGCTCAGTGCTTGATCTACCAGATCTGACCTATTTACTTATGATAAGTTCTTAAATACATTAGATCAGTGTTAATGCTGTGAAGTTATGTCTTATAAGTGAAGTGGTTATTGACTATATATTGAGGAACTGGCGGTGATAAGTTCTTTATTAAGTAGTACAATCACAGATCTGTGTCCCAGCTAAGGTTGCAAACAACTGAGTTTTGCAACCACCCCTGCCTCTACCTCGGGTGAGACTTCATCTGCTTCGCAGGTGTTGCTAAAAGGGATGGTAGTTAGGGTTTTGTTGGTGCGCTGCTATAGCGTTGAACCCTGGGTCTGCCCCTATGCCAACACCATTTCATCAATCTAAGTCTTCAACGTTCCACCTGGAATCCACTTTTCCTTTTACAAATCGATCATAGTCATGGATTGATTTCCTTCATCTCTGTGATAACATAAATCAACGCTTCCTTGAAACATGTTCATGTGATAAATGGTGTAGAAACACAAGCTTAACAATTTAAGAAACCCATACATTATTCCTTTTAAAATATCTTGACCATATGACCAAAGACAGTGACCTCACATTAGGCGAGACGAGTTCATGAGTGCTTATCAATTCAACGACCATGATTCATTCTCTCGATGAGATGGACGATTGTCGTGACTTTGGGTCTTCACCCTTCGGGTCTTCATGACTTCAAACCTTTAAAATCTTTCGAATAGGATATCGCCGAACATATAGGATGGTTCACATTATATCTCAGAACCAGATCAATGGTTATCCTCGATTCTTACATCTATATTTTCATTCCTTAATCCAACGACCAAGACTTAATCAAGAGTTGTGATGGATGGCCACCATTTACTCTGGGTCTTCATAATATTATGCTTATGCTATGCTTCCACTGTGTTTTTATCAACGGTCGTCAGTGCAACTGAACATCAGATCGATGGTCGATATCTCCTTTGGGTCTCCTAACTTTAGATATTTTGAGTCTCAACCCCTTCTTTCCTCCGTACCTCAATCTTCCAAAGATGACAAACCGCTGAAGCATGTCCCTCTCTTGATCAACGGTCGATATCCTTTCGCGTCTCTAGGCTTATGAATTATTAGGCCTCAACTTTTGTTGTAGTATGATCAACGGTTGAGAATACTCCAGAAATGATCTTTTAGATCAGACGAATTATGTCTGCTTCAGGACTTTGGCATTCGGGACTTCAGAGGTTTCGAATAAACACTGCTCCATTTTCCTCCAGAGTGATCACCTATTGTGTAATTCATCAATAATGGAGACCGCTTGCTGTCGGTTAACGTTTCCACTTACACTATCCTTCCACTATAGTAGATTGATGATCAATAATTCTCCCAAAGTGATCTTTCAAATCAGATATCTTGTTTCCACTTTGGGACTTTGGGCAAGTGTTGGTGGTATATCTCCTGAAACAAAACTCCCAGAGTGACGTACATTGCTTATGTCACTTGCTGACATGTCACGAGCCGAGTAGCTACCACATGTCACTCTGATTCTTGATCTGCACGTACCAGAAATGTCGATTCATCTTGACACTTGTCTTTATTTGACTGTGCCACGTGTCCTTGCTGACGTAGACTGCTAATGTGGTTTGTCACAGTTTCTTGCTAACGTCGACGTAGATATCCCGATGTGACAGATGTTCATCTCCTTTATATAATGATCAGGATAGTATCTGAAAGGTATCTCATATCAAATTATGATAGCTACTTCATACCTTCATCCTTCGGGACATTGGGAATTTTGAAATTCGTTCATGGTAAAACTCTCGAAGCAATTCTCCGAGAGTGACGTAACTTTCTTACACCACTTGTTGACATGGTATGAGTCAATTTCCTCTTGATAGTTGTCATCATCTGATTATTCCAAGTGTATTTTCTGACGTGGTATTCCACACATCCTTGATGACAAGGTTCACTGACATGGATCTCCCACACGTCCTTGCTGATGTGGTCTGCTGATCAACAACCCTGATCCAACGGTCCTCATTATGTCCTCCAAATCCGACGATCCTTATTCACTTTGGATTTTCGGGCTCTGGGTATTTCAAATCTCAAACTGACAGAGCATAAGTTCCTCACATCTTTAGACCCAAAGTGAAGGATGTCCATTCAATCAGGATCTTAGATGAACAGTTCGATCTATTCTGCAATGCAACTCTTATAGCTTTATCCTATCCTTCCACTTTAACATGATCCGATGGCTGATTGGTATTCGGCTAATCAAAATATCAACCTTTTAGCCCCGCTTATCCTATCCTTCCACTTTGAGTTGATTTAATGGTCAATGTGGACTCTTCGAAGTAGATTAATAGTCAACGATGATTGCAGAACCACAAATTGTGAGTGATTTAACTCGACACCCAATTTCCGTAATTTGAAGTTGTGTATTGTTGGTGAGTCAACCACAATCCTCTATCTTTGAAGCTATAATATCAGATGGTCCTGAATAATTTTGGGATTGGAACTAGGACAATATTTAATTCTCCATTCGATCTCCACAATTCATCCCTATCATTGATCTACGATTGAGCATCCGACAGTCACAACTTAATCTGACTTAAACTCATGGTTTGTTGGATCAACCACAGTCGTAGATCTTTGAAGATATGAGATATGACAATCCGGACAGATTGCAGGATTGTAACTAGCAAGTAGTTTAAATATTCTTTTTCTCCCCACAATTCATCCCTACCGTTGATCTGGCTTGCAGATTTGATGGTCTTGATTTGATCTGAGTTTTATCGCACCATCTGTTTTTAGATTTAATCTCTGTTTTACATTAGTCATTATATATTGTTTGACTGGTCGTCCAACGTTTCTTCTGAAATTCATTGCGTCATCTCTTCTGAGCTTTGATCTTCATTTGTTTTCTAACCCTCCTGAGATTTTATTGTTGATCCTATCATGAACAACAATAATCACAAATTGCTTCAACGTACTATGTTTTCCCTTCTAAGGTTTTGATCTTCATGTTGCTCGCTCTTCCTGTTCGCTATCATAGGAACATTGTTGATCCTATTGTGATCAACATTGATCATGTATTGTGTTTTCCCTTATGAGATTTTGATCTTCATATTGTTGACTCCTCCTCCTAAGCTTATGCTTATGATCTCTACATATTGTTTAACATCTTCTGCTAATTGATATACTGTTGACATCAATGAAAATCTCATCTATGGTAATTCATCATTATCAACAGATCATCACATTGACTATTGACATCAATGACAATATGTCCACCATGGTAGCAAGGTTTGATTACACCTTTTAAAATACTTTTACATGGTTCAGGTTGTAGAAGGATACAATCCTCAAATGAAGGAGGCATTTTCCGAATCTATTTCAGTGCAAGGAAGTTAGAAATTACCACAAAATCACTTAGTTAGTGTTATGAAAATATTGGTTCTTCCTACATTCCATTCGAGATGATCAAAACTAAGATGTTGTTGATTCTTTTATTTGAAAAACTACTGTAAAAAAGTTGTTTGATCCACATAAAGAGGTGAGTATAGAGTACGATGAACTTGTAGGGATATAACTTTTGTAGTTAGCAACAATTTTGTTGAAGTATATTTTATTGTTAGCAACACTTTTGTTGAAGTATATTTTGCAATTAACAACACTTTTTCCAGAGAATAAGATGTTAGTTAAGTAAGTCGATGATATTATAGTACAAGAAATATCATGAATATTTCCTTTGGAGGAGTATAAGATACCTCTGTGGATCCATTATACAAAGTAAATCATCGTTGAAGAAAGGAATTATGTCGCTAATTTGATTCATCTTCCAACCTAGTCACCTTGGGCTTGAAGC
>SNQJ01S0119467.1:8633-19642 GCA_010110895.2 Picea sitchensis
GCACCCCCCAAATTAACTTGTTGCATGCCCTCATGCAACATGGCATAGGTCATAGAAGTGAAAAGGAAAGGGAACTGGATCAGGTAATTTTTCAAATTATTCATTGCTAGCAGTTGAGGAATTACATGATTAAAGTATAGAAAATAACATACCTCCACTCACCCAAAATGTTGATGAACTATGCTATAGGAATATGGCTGATGCGGATGATAGATCATGGAAGATGTCACTGCTACAGGATCATATGGAAAGTGACTGTTGTTGTAGTGGTGACTACTATCTGCTGAAGCAGAGAATGTGAAGTGGAGGAAGATGAACTGTTGCTGAATGAATCATGGAAAAGAGAAAGTGTGAAAGTGGAACTGTGGTAGTCTCATATGGATAAAGTCATGCTATTGTAACTACTGATAGAGTAATGAAAAGTGTATAGTCTTCACCCACTGCTAAACCTGATGGTACAATTCTAATCATGTGAATGAATGTGTCGATGTCATGCATGAAAAGAAGCCATTGGATTACCGACCAATGATGAATGTCGTTAACCAATATGAGGCAACTCACCATTGATGTCAATGAGTGCTAAGGTACCCTAGTACATCTAGCAAAGTGCGAATGAATGAGATGATGTCGAGCCACTTGAAAGATCTGACGATCAAGGGGCATTGATGTATTCCCATGATTGTCAGTGAGAGAACTTGCCATTAAGGCATGCAAGCCTCCAGGTACTCAAAATGGACGTGTTGAGGTCAATGGGGCAAGACTTGTTGAAAGGTGGGCCTTGAGGAATCCCACATCAGTCAACACGAGTTCGGATAAAAAGAGTGGTAGGACTATAAATGAAAAGATCTCATGGTCAAGCAGTGTGGATTAGCGGGACAAGGAAAACAAGGCAATGTAATCATGGAAAGGGAACTGAATGGTTTTATTCGTAAGGCAAATTGGAAGGGAAAAAGAAGGCAAAAATGAACTGAAAAAGGATAAAGGAATGTATGCAACTCAAAAAGGTAGGCATGTATGAAGTCGTGAAGGATAAGGAAATGGAAAAATGGTCTTCAAGACATGGATGACCAATATTCTTTGAATGAGTAATGCGAGGCAAGAAGTTATAACGCAAAATGGTGTTTTTGGGAATGTGTGTCGTGTAACAGCAAACATCAGGATGTGTAAAAAGTTTTGGTGTGACAACAAGCGTGTATGATGTTTATGATGAGTAACAACACCTTCAAGTGGTCTATCAAAGAATGTTTATCAAAAGTTTTGTGATTCTTGAAAAATCATCGCAGTGGTAGAGGCAATCGCCTTCAAACCTGAAAAAAAAATTGAGTATTAATCCTGCAAGAAGATGCATGAGAAGTTCGAAAAAGAAAACATAACATGCAGGAATAAATATGAATGCGGCAAAGGAAAAATAAAATGCATGTTTGTACCTATTGCCTGCGTGCCTGGGTTCGTTATTGACTTCTTTTTGAAGTGACTCAAGAAAACAAATTAACGTTAAGTGTAAAAACATGTTTTGATTATCGTTTTTCAGGAAATAGATGTCTATTTGCAATTTTTGACAATGTTTTTTATTTTTATACTTTTGATTTTTATAATGTTTTTGTGTGTTTTCATCGTTTTATAATTTTTATTGTTGTTTTTTTTTTTCTTTTTATATTATTTTAGTAAAAAAAAATAAAAAAAAAATTACGCTAATCAAAAAGAAAATTGCTAACAAAACTCATAATAATAATAAAAAAATATCTAAAGGGTAGAGAATGCAAATATGTTAATGAACATGATGTCAAGAGCATCCGAACCATCTGAATGAATCATGCGCATAGCATGGCAAACCCCTAACTAATTTTCATTTTATCGCTTGTGAAATCACCAATGCCAAGACAAGTTTGTAGTGGGGAGTAATATGCAAAATAAAATCAAGCAAGCAATTTTTTATATTTGTTGATTTGTTTTTAAATTGCAATGGGCAAATCACACAAAATCGAAGTAACATATTTCGATCACCATACATAAGTTTTTTTTTTTCATTTCGCAATTTTCAATCTCTGTGCAATCCAAGTAAATAAGAATTTTAGGTTCAAAATTGCTGCAAATGAGAAGATGAATCTACTCTATCTCCACAAGTTGATAGTCAATTTTCCACATGCTCAGAGGGTAGAGGGACAAAACAATGTATTCCATTATGAGAAACCTACTATATTCTCCTTCTTGACAATGGTCGCTTGGCAATTGGTCATACTCAGTAGTTTTGGAACCATTTCCTACACCAAGGAACACTACAACAAAATATTTCATTCACACAAGAATAATAAACTGCGCATCAAAACTATAAAGTTTAAATATCAATCTATTGGTTGATGAATAATATGTCATCGCATGCATCTCCTTGGGTGATCTGCCACAATGTGCCTTCCGAGTAGCAAAGGCATCACTAATCCTTCCCAACTGGGATCCATGCCACTAAATCAAATTGAATCATGCAACTAGATTCAACTCTTATTTAAACAAGTAGCAAGACAAGCAATGTTTTACCTCTACCACTACCACTGGTGCATCTAGGAATCAACTTCCAAGCATTCTAGTGGCACCTAAGTTCATTCAAATGGCCACTAATATTTCCTCCAACCTGGTAGTATGTGTTTCCTGTGAATCGTAAGATCTGGACAGAAGTTGAAAACATCTGCTCGCCCTCTGTACTCGTTTTGACGTTCAGAACTCGATAGAAATTTGAAGAGCTTTGTGGGGATCTTTTTGAGAGCGCGGGAAACAATTCCCTGCAAACCTATACACAACTAATAGAGATGAAGGCAGACTTCTCTGTGGTCCACCATTAAAGATTGCATAATCATTTGACTTTCACCAGCTATCCTATTTATCCAGGTCCTACCTACGTTCCTGTTTATAGTTATCTTTTACCATGCAGATTGCACCAATTCTCAGTTCTCCTAAGATTTCTTTGGATTTCTTTCTTATCCATATCTACCCAATAATCCTTCTTTTCAATGTCACTCCACTCAGAAAGATTCGAGTCAGGTCTCTCTGAAGTTCTATTACTTACCTTCCTATCAAAGACAATGTTTTCAACCCTGTCGTCTTGTCTAATATTGTTTCCACTACTAGAAGAGTCGACATTGAGTTCAACCTCCTTATCATCAAAGGGGTTTGTGTCCTTGGAAGTCATTGTATTTCCCTTTGCACTATTCACCTCAGCATAATAATCTTTCTAGACCCTCCTAGCAATCTAGTGGCCACCTAAATCAAAAGATTTGAACTTGACTTTCCCAATACTGAGTTCCTCGGATGTAGGATACTGTGTAGGCTGATGCTGTACTAATCACTCATCTTTCAACATATGAAGCAAGGTAGTGTTCCCTGCATTTTCTAGACCAAAGAATAATATCTTTCCCTCCTTCTACCACAGGCCTAAGGTGGCCATAATACTATAGAACCAATCAAACAAAAACATCTTTGATCCTTAGAAAGCCTTCCCAGTAGGAACACTAGAAAAAACATCCTAGATTGATTATGATCCTAGATAAAATGCGGAAGATTGATCTGATACTTTTCAGAGTATGTAAATCCTCAATCCGAAGACAAGTCGAAACGTGCGGATACACCAATAACCAGATCTAGAAGCCCAGAAACCCTAAATTCGATTCAAAATGATGCAAAATTTATAAGAACGGGAGAAGGAAAAACCCAATTCGGAAACCTACTAATAATTCCAAGTCTACGAGTCTATGAGGTGCGCCATCGCACAATTCCCAAAAGGTTTCTACACAAAGCACACCCAAGGTCGAAGGCTTTTGGTATATATTCAAAAGGATATGAAATAAGAAATGAAAATCCAAATAGAACCTGCACTAATGCTGCAGTAGACAAGGCAAAGAGTACTCCCCTTATACTCATTCCCTTCAACATCAATAATAATCGGAGCTGCTCTTCCGATTCCATCGCAGAGAGGTAGTTTGTTGGACGCACAGATATTTGTAATCAATAGATAATTGAATGCATAGATTGCCAAATTAAATGTCATGGCCACTTTATCAGGAGTAAATCTAGATTTCCAAAACCATATTCATGCCTAGGCACTGACCATTGGCACACCTATGCCATCAACAAAAGTTTACCAGACAAGCGACAAAAATTTTCGTGCTTGGTAGATGATTATTCACTGTTAGAGTGAAGTAATCGCAGCATGGAGATTGACTGTCACAATTGATTGATCCTGAGCTTGAGCTTGCACTTCTACCTTCAATCACATGTCCAATTGCTAGATCACTGCAAAAATATAAGGTTGAAGGAGGGGGTTCACAACAATCTAAACAATCATGCATAGAATCTCAACCATATAGAATAGTTTTAGTCAAGATCATTGCCATCTTTATTGGATCCAAGTGTATCTCATAAAAAAAACAATCAATGAAATCATGGGTGTGGAATTTTGGATGCATCTTCTTCGTTTTGCTCAGGAGTCAATACTGTCCCAGAATCTTAAATGAGACACCAATGAAAATAGGAGATATAAATGCTAAAGCACTAGGCTTTATCATCTCCCAGAGTGAAGAAGATGCTACTACTGCAACACAACGTGCATAATCTAGTTTCTCTTGATACATCATTATGCCAGGTCGATCTATAAATTGCCTCCACACTTCCTTAACAACTTCCTGGGTCGTTCGACCAACTGCAAAACATGCCCATGCACTGAATAGGAAAATTATCATAGATCCCAATAGACCTCCAAGGAACACCTCTGGAATAGCTATATCAACCTGGTTGAAAGTTTTATGAGCATAAGATGATACTTCATCCATATAGGCACTGAATAAAAGAAAAGAAGCTAATGCAACAGATCCAATTGCAAATCCTTTGGTGGTTTCTTCTGTGGTGTTCCCAACTGCATCAAGTAGATCTGTGATTTCTCTTACACTTTCAGCCTGTTGACTCATTTCCACAATTCCACCTGTATTATTAGCTTTTGGCCCAAACATATCCATTGTCAAAACGTATGTTGCAGTACTAAGCATTCCCATAGTAGCTACAACTGTTCAAAAAATACCACCTGTTGGAGTTCCATCCAACTCAACTAGACCTGAAGTTCGTCCAAGCCAGAAAGAAGAAATAATTGCCACAGTGATAACAAGAATTGGAAGAGCAATTGATTCCAAACCTAAGCTAACTCCTACAATAATATTTGTCCCATGTTCTGTAGAGATTGACAGTGCCAGTGTCCGTACAGGCTCATACTTGTAATCTGTATAGTATTGAGTGATCCAAACAAAAAGATAGGTTGTTATTATTCCTACTATCCCACATAGTGCAAAGTGTAACCATGTCGTAGGAGCTTGATCAGTGTAAAGAAGCCAACATGTAGACCCACTACGATGTGAAGACATAAATTATCATGATCATATTGTTTTACTGTTGCAGAGTTAATTTCCAAGTTATAGGATAAAGACGGAGGACAAGGTTGCATTGATGCGACTCAAAACTAGAAATGTCAATGTTTCGGCATGGGATTTACAGTTTCAGTTTGTAAGAGTGCAAATGATCATTCACATGGATTCACAGACCAGTTCTAATGTTTGGTTGTGTTTTATTTGCAGGTCCGAGTTCAAGGTGTGATTTGCAGGTTTATGAAGGCAAGAAAATGCAATTCAATAAGTGGGACACACAGTTTCATCCATCTTTTTCGGCTCAAAGTCATCGTTTCAAGATGTAAGGACAGTTGCATCCATTGTTTTCTCATAGAAACACTCAAAACTTCAACTTACAAAAATGTTTTTTTTTTAGCAAATGGAGCAAAGATGATTTGCAAATTAACCATAAAATCGATTACGCATATTGCAAACCATTTTGATCCTTATTCCTGAAATTAATGTAAATCATCCCTATTTTTTGATCCTCGCGATCGCACGAAGCGTGGAGGAGAGCATACTTATTCTAGCAAAGATAAAAAAAAACTCGAAAATGAAACCCTACCTACTCTACACTAATTAGAAATGAGACATTAGTTACATATAATCAAAGAGCCAATGTAACTATGCACGCTACAGTAATAAAAATTTGTTATCTTTCAATTTCACAATTGACAGTCGAGAATATGTATGAGTGTGCAAAATTAGTTGTTGAAATTGTGAATTAAGAAAATAAGAAGAAAAACTAAATGTATCCAACCTAGTACTCACTTGAAACCATCGTTCGATTAGGCTTTCATAGGTGTGTTGTTCCTTGCTCAAATCAGCTATAACTCCTCTTCATCTTCCTCTATCTCCTGTTCAAATGATTGTTCATCATCGGATATGCAGGATTCTTCAGATGTTGAATCTTCAATTGTTTCTGGAGGAGTATTTGAATCTTTGATCCTTGTCAAGATCTCTCCTTCCAAGGAAGAGGAGATCCCGATGTATGCCAGGATCTGAGTGAGTAGTTCCAACATGACACTCATTTTTAAATCATGTTAAAAAGAAGGATTCTTACAGCACCCAAATCAAAATGAAAAACTTTAAAAAAACATTGTTGCTAAAACATAAAAAAATTACTCTTCATAGTTATGGAAATTAAAACGTTCTTGATAGTTGGTCAAGGAGAAAATGAGCAGTCTCCATTCAAGTAGACGTTAAGACCCCTAGAACCAACACATGTAGATCACACTTGCAAAAATTTAAACCAATCTTGCGGAAATTGAAATTTACAGTAACTTGCAGAAATTGAAACTAATCTTGCAGAAATTGAAATTTAAACTACTATACATGTCCTTACCCATATGTCACCTCAGTGTTAGGAGAATGTCTAATCACACTTGCATGAAAAAGAAATTTAAACTACCACACTTGCATGAATTGAAATTTACACTACCGTACATGTCCTTACCCATATGTCCCCTCTGAGTTAGGATCATGTCTAATCACACTTGCATGAATTGAAATTTACACTACCCTACATGTCCTTACCCGTATGTCACCTCAGAGTTAGGATCATGTCTAATCACACTTGCATGAATTGAAATGAAAAAGAAGCTAATACCTCAATCCATTGTGCTTCCCTGGCAACGACGCCAAAATGTTGGTCTCTAAAGATGTCCTAAAAACAACCTCTATGCATCAACCAAAGGTAGGCACTGGCACAAGCGTTTTACTTGTCGCCTACATAGGTTCTTACCTTCCGTTTTCAATACCCAGCCTCCAGAGATGCACCACCTGTAAAGGAACAACAATCGTAAAGGGAACGACAGTTGTTCTATTCAAAGGAACAACATGACTTTCAAAAGGAACAACAATTTTTACATTGGGCCGAACTAATGTTGAATTAATTGCATTGTAGTATTTGTCCAACTTATCTAATTTTTCAACCCAGGGGTCCTAAATTGACGAAGCACATGCAAAGTATATGCAATATTGAAGTGAGACTAATCTAATCTAATGTTTAAGCTATGACTAAAATTGAATAATTAATCTAACACATGACTGGAATTGAATCATTAATCTAGTTGTGTAAATGAAATTACTCTAAGAATGGGAAATTGTGTAAAGGAATTAATCTAGAAATGGATAACTACATGAAGTAAAAGCAGGTACAACCTATGAAGAATTGAATGACACAACAACATATGTGAGCTCACTCTAATGAAGCAATCTTATATTAAAATAACCAAATAAATCTTCATAACATAATAATGAAAGCATGAAAACCAAAACCATGAATCAAAGCTAAGAATACCTTTCTCTTTTGAATCCTAATGACTACTCTAATTATAATTACATCCTAATTGAATTCTCATGAAGAGAGAGCACTCTCTTTTATACATGAGAGCCTTGAAGATAAGATAACCATCTCATTATTACAGATCCACTATTCTCTCATAAGATAACCATCTCATTATTACGCATCTCAATTATTCTCTCAACCTATTTTCCATTATTACAAAATATAATCCCTTTAAATCCTCACACATATCTCTCTCATATATCTTATAAGATATTCCAACCAAATAACCATGATCTTCTCCTTGGAATGGGCTTGAATTATCTCCTCAAATATTGAAATGGTGGAGGAATTATTTGAGAAGTCCTTTGAATTAATCCTTCACATATTCCTACACATTACAAATCTCACACATATTTGAGATATATATGAAAACATGTTGATTTTCTAACACTTAATCACAAATTCCTTTTAAATACTAAAATGAATAAAGTGGAGAACAATAAGGTGACACCCAAGTATATTTATGGAAATGATATCGTGAAAGGTTAATGGGGCGATGAAATGTGAAGAATGATGAAGGGAAAGGTGGATGAGAATAGGACATTTCTGAGCCCCAACAACACCCGAGGCAAAGTTGAGGGGTGGAAAAAAACTTATCTTTTTTTAGACTTTTGATGTTTTTATGGGTTGTGGTTTTTGATCAAGTACTATATACATGGATGCAGGTGACTAGTTGAGGATGCCAGTCCACTGGAGGGAGAGAGACTGGGCACACCTGAGAGAGGCAGTGAGAGATGAGGAGTTGGGTGTATGGGGAACTTTGGCAGCCTGTGGGTTGCTAAAGTTATTTGACTATTCACTTGTGCGAGGACATGAGCACTAGTTGTAGTTCTTGATATATATGTGGAGTTATGATCGACAGTGTTTCATCGTGCGAGGGGAGCAACCCACATTCCTAACGATTGAGGATGTGTATTTCTTGACCGGGCTCCTTTTCAGGGAATCCCACTACCGGCTGAGCCCGTGTTACCTGGGGATGGATAGTTGGCTGGCCTAGCACGGATGTATTTTTCTGGAGAGGACTTTATGTCAGGCTCAATGGTGAGGATTGGGGCGATGGACACCCTTTTGTATCGTTGCATTGAGGCGATGATTTTGAGGGTGTATGGATCTCTCACTACTCAAAGGATTAGTGGAGGTCAACTAAGGATCATGCTGAGGGCACTGAGTGGTGAGTACTTTTCTTGGGGTGTGATGCTACATGCCAAGATGATAGGGAAACTTAACCAGTGTCAGGGACGATCTTAGTTCATCATAGGGGTGGGGAGGGTGGCCATTACTTTATGGCCAATATTTCACGGGTGTGGCGTTAGATGCCCCAGATCATACTCCAGTTCCCATATAGTGGGGTGGATTTTCGACAGGACCCAGAGATGGTGCTACCCCCTGGAGAGGTGTTCGACTGTAGAGGTATGTTGATGTCTTTGATGGTTTTGATTTTTAGATAGTATAGCATATGTTTTATGTATTAATGGATGATGATGCTATCATTTGTTTGTTGTGTGTACAGATGTGGGACCTCGTGGATGAGAGGTGGATTTGGTCAGAGTGCTAGCTCATCAAGGGCCCATGAGACCACCTCGGAGAGAGCCACGGGTAGGGGGGAGATGACGATGAGACGAGGTTGGTGTGAGGCCAATCGATGATGAGAGAGAAGGCAGGAGATGTTGATATGATGACCCCGGTGCAGGACCTTCACATGCTCCTCTGGTGGGGGTCGACGAAGATTTCAAGGATTTATGTCGTCAATTGGAGGCAGTATTATAGGGAGTGTCTGAGGGCATGTGGACTTGGATCCAAGATGAGGGAGTCTTGGAGTAGTGTGTGGTCCTTCTACTGGAGTTGCAGACCCTGATCCATAGAGCAGCTGTAGCGGGGGTGACTACCCCCAGGACCTGAGGGACCTCTAGCTAGTGGGGTACCTCCTCTAGAGAGAGGACCAGGTGGTGGAGCTCTAGAGGCGCCATGAGTGCCTCTGTATATGTATTTATGTATTTATATAGGATTGCAAGTCCATTTTGTATAGGGGATGTGACACCTATTTTGTACCTATAGGGATGAGGTGGTTCACCTACCTATGGGCGATGTACGTGTTGTACTATTTTTTTTTTTTTGTAAACATTGATGGCACATTTGATCGATATATATATATATATACATTTTTGAGATCGTTGTGATGTTTACATGTGATTATGTTTTGTGGTGATTTTTATGATGTCTAGTCTATATCTTGTGAGAAACTTTTGATGGTTCATGTATGTGTAATGGTATCTTGATGTGATAAATGCCAATCTAAAACTAGGTTAGCCATGTTATCTGCTATTTGATTGAATTGTCATGGAATATGGGAAAATGTGATTGAATCAAAATGTCGATATAAAAGTTTAACTTACAGGTATTTGCGGAAGAGGCAAGGATCGCGGACACGGTACATGTTTTTGAGTTGAAGGACAATGAGCTGGGAATATAGTAAGATGCTAAGGTGACGAATATGGCGGTGACTGACCTTGGTAAGGAGGCCAAAGGCGACTGTGTATTCTTCTTGGTTGTTGGTTGCTGAGGCCAAACATATGCCGCTGGAGTGGATCAGTTCATGCAAGGGGGTATAAAGAACCCAAGGGACCGAAGCGAGATTATATTTCCATCGGCTAGCTCTGTCAGCATAACCAATGTGGTAGGCTGATTGAGGAGGCATATGTCAATAACACAAATGGTATATTAGATGCAAGGAATGGAGGAGAAAATGAAGATTAAAAACTCTATAAAACAGGTACAAACAAGAAAAAGCCTAGTGTAGAATGACTATGCTCAGGCGTAAAATTTCTTTAAGTACAACCCATTGACGGTTTCTTTGAGAGGGTGGCCTTTGGGAGAGGCCATGATGTATGTGCCTTTAGTGAGGCAATGTTGGACGATGTAGGGTCCATGCCATAATGACTTGAACTTTCCATGGTCAAGGGTAACGTGAGCGATATCCTAAGCAAGGACGAGGTCTCCTTCGTTAAATGAATAAAGGTTGACATGGAGATCAAAGTTGCCTTCAATCCTTTTTTGACTGCCTCATTGTTCTGTAATAAATACCGACAGTCTTCATCCAATGATGCTAAGTTCAGCAAATACTGCTCCATTGGAGCAGTGTCAAGTAATAGCTCAATAGTGGTGCGTAAGGTGGGAATTTTTCACTTGATGGGGAGAGTGGCCTCGACCCCATGGACAAGATGAAATGGTGTAAATCCAGT
>SNQJ01S0119467.1:28827-55892 GCA_010110895.2 Picea sitchensis
TTTCACTATGGTTAAGCTATGATCTTCAAGCGGAGGAAGAACTGCTCGGTCAAGATCACACTTTTTAGGTTTTCTTGGTTACATATATGTCTTTTTTGCAATCCATGAACCCTCTCTGGTTATGAAATAGATATTGACTGGGTGATGTATGGGTCTGTGCTTTTCTTAAGACTGGCAACTATGTAAACTTGTAATATTTCTTTGGAATGGATGGTTTGTGTGGTTTTCATTGCAATGATAGTCGAAGTCATAGTTTCATTAATCATTCTAAGTGATAGAAGCCATGAAGGCTCTCTGTCGTCCTTATTGGTTTTTGGTGGAAGGTTTTCATTCGATCTAGATTGGTTGGCTGTCTCCACACATCTCTTGTCACCATACCCATCCATTTCTCTATTATGGGGTTGCTGGGTTTGAACACCTTGTGTCACTGCATATCATTTCACCTGGGTATGGATTCGTTCATGCTACTAATGTTTGCGTGGTGGGTTATGATGGATATTATGCCAAGGAGCTTGCTTAAGGTTGATTTATATTTCTTGGCACTATTTCATCTCAGCGTTATTAAGTTGATTTGGAAAACCATGAGGTTTATACCCTACGTGTTTTCGGTGTTATTATGGACCATAATGAAGCTTATGCTCCTCTGTTCATAGTCTCCCTTATCTCGTGAACTATCACCCTGTCTGCAAAGTTATTGGTGGTATGGCATGTCTGTCCACCATATGGTCTTAGAGGTTGTTACCCATTGTTGGGGGTCGACTCCAGTCTCTTTGTGTTGGTCCACAGAGCAAACCCTTGATTACTCAAAGCTCGGTTTTAATAAATGGAGCCCGTTATATCCTGTTGGGTATATTGTTGATTGTTATGATTTGGTGGGGTATCACCAACAGTGATTGATTGTTGGCTCGCTTTTGTTGATTATGTTGATAGTGGTTTTGGTTATTGCTATTTAGTCATTGCATTGGTTATTATAACATTTGAATCAATAGCCCAACATGGTTAATTGGTTGATTTGAGGAATGGGATTGAATACACAACCACTATCTCTTATATTGTAATTATTGGATTATTAACCCAACATTAGTTATGATTGATTAAGTCACATTGATACTTTGTGAGTGATGCATTGGTATGTGTGGGCTTTCTACAACATGTTTAAGTTGAATTGATGGTTCTTGCTACTGTGTGTTTTAATTTCCAATCAGGAGTATTGCAATTTAAAAAATTGTGATAGTCGTAGCTTGGTTGTCCACTGCACTTGTTTATGGATATTCTTGGTCACACCATCAGAGATGGGAACAATTTTTTAAACAGTATGGTTTCATTGCAATTTGATTGATTTGAGAAATCAAATTAGGCATACTGTTGTTGCCTCCTTTTATTGGACTGATAGCTCAACATTGTTTGATGTTTAGATTCAGAGTAATTAGACATGTACAGTCACATAGATTCTCTTGTATTTTGTTGAATGGTCTGTGTATTCCACAACATCGTATGAGTTTGAAATGGTGATTTCTATTACTATGTGTTTAAATGGAAAGTCAAGATTATTTCAAATTGAAATATTGATGATTATGTTTGACTTCCCACTGTGTATGGTTGATGAATATCATGCATCGTAGCAGAGATAGGCATGGGTTCTATGAAAATATGGTCTCATTACAATTCAATTGTTAAATGGAATTACAGGATGAAATCATGCATGCTTTTGTGTCTGTGTTTGATTAAGAAAGTAATTCAGGGACAGTGGTTGATGTTTTGGATGTTGAATAGAGTGGAAATAAGTGATTGTTTGTTCATTTGGGAATTGTTTTAAAACATTAAGTGTACAAATGAGAAGAAACATAACTCTTCTACAGGTTGTTGTGGAAGCCATACTATCTTGTTTTGATGACACCATGTTAAATATTTAATTGCAAATAGTGAGCAAGTTAATACATAGGATTGATTGAATTATACACATTAGTTGTTTAATTGATCACAGTGATTATTTGGTTGGTGTTGGATCTTTTCCGTTTGATATAGAATGGTTTTATGGATTACTTAATTAATTTTATGAACAATATCTGCTCTCTCTCCCTACCATTATTTCAATTTTAGCTAATTAAAATCCCCTCACCTTCCCATATCCATTTTTCACTTCCCGTTCCTAAAATTTAATTACAGTTAAGAGTTGTATTGTAACAGTTTGAAATCGCAGTTTCTTGGATGGATTACAGTGAGATGTTCCTTGGCTTACATTATAGTTGATTGTGTGTTGTATGTGAGTAGTAACCATGATTATTTTCCCCCTCATTTTAACATTTTTCGCTCAATACAAACCCCTTGCATATCCCAAAACCTTTTGTTCACCCCTGCTCATTGACAACAATTAAACAATTTGTATGGATTGGATTGCATAAGTCTGATATGTTGCTGAGCCAAAATTTATTTCATATTTTTAAGGAGTTGTCATGTATGGTTGTTAAAAGAACTATTTTCTAATCAATCATGAATGCCGGAATGAGATTTTTCAACCGAGGTAGACATGGTAGAGGTAACCAAGGAAGAGTTAATTGGAACAGGGCCCAAGAAGGCCAATATTCTCCATTCACTTTAATGTTGACTCAGAAGATTTATGTCAACTATTTGAGGCTGAATTTTTCAATTGGATTGGGCAAGGAATGGTCCAACCTAGGCCTGAAAGGCCTCCTTTATAAGCTCCACAAGCCCCTGGTATTCCCATTCCCCCTCATGTCTCATTGCAACCCGAGGTTCCCAAAAACAATGGATGACAAGAGATTGTCCACCCGACAGTCTCCCAACATCGTGGTTGGCCCAATTTTTCTTTACTTGCTCCCCCGCCTATCAATCATATTGTCCAAGATGCCCTCGTCCACTCACCAATTCAGTCCTCACATGTTATCAAAAGGTTGAAAACTGAGGCCCACCATGCCCCTGACAAAGGAAAAGCCATTGCTGCCCCTTCCTCACCCTCTAATGGCTCTGATAAATACGTGTCCTCTCGAATGCAATTGAGGGACGATTGTTCTCATGTGATCATAGATATTAGGCCTAAAGTCTCATCACAACCAAAGACAAATTCAGAGAGATCAAAAGGTGACAACAATAACAAGGGAAAGATTTCATCTCATAGTGGAAAATATGCATTTTAAATTTTATTTTATTTATTGTTGAGGACAGTTGACTTCAGAAGTTTTGGACAACATGTTTTTTTGGATATATGAGTAATATGTTTTTGAAAATAATTCCAAATATCAATGAGATAAATTGTCAAACATGAATGTAATGACGGGAGTCACAATGAGGGATGGTTTTGTTTAATTGATTAGTTAAGTTTTGATGGTTAAGAGATAAAGGGGAGTCACAAGGGATCCCACCTACTAGTTATTATTTATTTAAATCCCTCATTATGATTTATTACTTTTCTCCCTAACTAAAAAGTTGGTTGAATTTTTAGTTAACTTGACTAATGAAGTAGTTCAACTACTTCAACCAATTCTAATTTTCTTAAAGGCAAAAGGAAAGGGAGGAACATGGGGGAGAATAGAAGGAGAAGCATACTAAGGTTTGTTCTTTAAGTTTGTGTTGAGATAGTTAAGTTTTAATTCATTCATTAATTTATCACAAGCCTAATTATTTTTTATGATAGCAGGGTCTTATTGTAGACAACAAGATTCAGGGTTGAATTACATCATTAAAACACTTGTTTTTCATAGGTGTTGATCTATCTTTGATAGTCTGTGTAGAATTGTCTATTTGTGAATTAGTTTTCACAGCTGACAAAGGCTATTGTGCAGAGTCGAGTGGGAAACAATCTGTGGCAAGATGATCCAACTTTTCGAGTTCATTTTTTGATTTTCTATCAGAGGTCCTTTTGTATGTTTCATCGGGGATGTCTAAGTTTCACTTTGGTCCAAAACTTCTTCATGGATTTTTTAAAGAGAATGCCTCTTTGATGAATTGGAATGAAATAAAGGATTGGTTTATGTCTCATCTGTCTTGATTATTGACTTAGTGTCTTTACTTATGTCTCTACATTTATTTCAACAACTATTATATTCAGAAAATCATATAAATAATGAACTTTCCAACAAGTTTTTTTTTATAAAAAGACTAGCCTAAGCACTTATAATCAATACTTGTGAGTTAGGATATTAATTTTCATGGCTATAAACATATGGTGATATTCCCGTCTATTTTTATTTAGTCAATAAGAATCTGAAAATGTTTGAGTAAGATCATTTCATATCTTTTCCTCAACAATTGTTACTTCTTGAACTGGCTCCTCCAATTACTATTCCTTGTTTGGATTCATTTCCTATTGTCTTGCTTTCACTAAAATCTAGTTGTCTAAACATTGGTGCTCTCTTTGGTTTGTTAGTTGCACATGGGGTTGTAGGTTCCACACTGACGATGATCTAAATTGGAGTTATGCCTTCTCTTCCTACCCTTGGACCTCCCGTTTTCCTTTGATATGTTGCATGTAGGATTTCCTCAATATTCTCCACAGCCCAAAGATCCTCTACCTCTTCTTCATATCTTTCCAAGCCCTCTCTATCAACTATCGATCTCTTCTTGTTATTCATCTTATATTGGTAGGGTACTCCACTGCGTGTATTTACAAATTTTTCCATTATCTTCTTTATCAAATCTTCCTCCATCATGATTTGGTCCATGGCCTCCTTCTTATTTCTCTTATCCATATGCTTATCCCTTTCTCAGCCTCTTGTCAGTGCTTCCCCCCCTCCCCCATGAGTGCAGGGAAATTTGGTTGTTTGATTCCATGGTCATTAGACTGTTATTATACAATAAAATCTTGATTGAAGTATACATCGATCTGATGTACCTACCTATGGGTCCCTTTATAAAGTCTTGCTCTGTTGTAGTGTAAGAATTCATTGTATCTACTACAAATTTGCTGATATACCCTGCTACAATATTGTCTAACCAAAAATCTATTGTGCGTGTAAATTTGTTATTAACTTGTTGTAACTGCACGATGTCTATGAGATTCCACTCCAGTTCTCTGATTTATTTTTTTGGGTGGTTTTCTTTTAACCTCAATAACCACTCTTGCAAAAAAATTGGGAAATCACAGAAAAATACCTCATGTAGGTCACTAAACACATATTTTTCCAGATATTTGTGCGGTCATAACTTATGGTTTATGTTATCCTGCTATGAAAACTCAATTTCCTTTGCTTTCAACCATATTTTGATCTCTTCCTTCATTGGATTCCATGGCATGAACATTCCCTTCTATACCTTCATTCTCTGCGTGTTTCTTCCACGAATCTCGTCCACTCAATCATATGTAGTTCCAGGTGGCATAAAAACCATTTGTTGACTTATATCTCTGACTTAGTTCCTCTTCTTGGGTTGACCCAGGTTCATATCTGAACATGTTTCCAACAAAACCATCTAAAACTATCGACCCTCGTGGTAAACTAGAAGGCAATGTTGTGCACAGAGCACACAACACAGTCTCACCTGAGATAACTCTATGGGTGACTGTAATACCCAGGTGTTTGCAGTCTAGGAATGAGTGGTGATCTGGGAGTGTATTCTATCCTTTTCATGCATTAATCTTGTTATTCATTCAAGTATTTCTAGGATTCATTCATCTTTAGGCTCATGCATGTGTTATTATACATATAGTTAATCATTCATTCATAAAATAACCATTAACATGAAGTAAGAATTCAATATAAAATCAAATAGAACACAGATTTTAATGTGGTTCACCCCCTCCTACCTTACGTCCACAAAGCTTTGGCTTCTCTGCTATTTTATTTAGTCAGTTGCAAAATATGGCACTGCACACATTACATATTCACTCATACAATCCTGCTGAGATTAAGGAACCTCTGTGAGGCAGACTAGATCCCACCAGGCTCCCTAGCCTGTGATCCAACCCTCAAAATATACCTTACTCAACTCTTCTACAACTCCACAACATTTAACCACAAGTATCAACAATGTTTTGCTGCTACTTAACTGGACAACAAATCAACCCTAACCTAGAACTCCTAGGTTCTTACTTATACTATTTTACAGGCTTATAGCCATTGCAACCTTTGTCAAAAACCCTAACCCTAATATGGTTAGGATTGTATGCCTCCTTGCATGTGGATTTTCCTCTTGCGTGCTACTTTTCCTTCTTTTTCTGCATGCTGCCTTCTTTCCAGCTATTGCACGTGCTCCAAAATTAGGCATTTACTCAAAATAGGCATGCACCCATAACTCAGTCAAGGACATAAGCTACTTCAATGTATTATAGTCTAAATTCCTCCTCCCAATTAACATTCTTGGGATTTGTATCCTTCACGATGGTTGAAAATTACATCCCTATTTCCTCTTCTATCTCTGGTGTAGATTAATGTTTCTCTTATTGCATAATGTAACACCCGTCTAGGTTTCTTTATCTAGAGTTTACTTCTTATCTTTATACTTTTGTACTTCTTATCCTTATTTTACTTTTTTTTCACCTAGAGGTTTCATTCGACACTTCTATATTGATAACATTCCCAGTATTTGTATCCTTCACGATGGTTGACAATAAAAACCCTAGCTCCTATCATGTCTTTGGTGCATATCAATACTTCTATTCTTGCATAAAGTAGTACCTATATTTGTTTCTTTATCTAGAGTTTATTTATTATGTTTATCCTTTTGTACTCCTTATCTTTATTTTCCTTTCTTTGCACTTAGAGGTTGCCTTCGACACTCCCATATTGAGGTTGTGACATATGTTTTCTAGTCCTATTGACCTATTTTGGTAATCTACGTAAATTAATATATTTCTTTTATTTTTCTCTTCCTTTATTTATTTATATATCCAACCCTGGGGAATGACATACTAAACATATGTGACTATCCTAGCCCAATCCTTGATCTCTTATCTCTTACAAGATGTTCATTCTGACACTTCTTCAAATGGATAAACCAATGACACTATTCTTCTAGAAATTGTGCAATATGGCATGGGTATGTCTTCCAACCCTCCTAAACTGGATGACCAAGGAAATGACAACATTTTCCATTAGATGAGCAGTTCAATGGTGACATTATTTCCACAAACATGTAGTTTAGTGATCACTTCCCTTCAGGGAATGAGCAACTCTGAGTTGATTCTAATACAATGTGTTTCTTACAACACTTCTTTTTTGTATGGGTAGTTCAGTATCGTAGTCTCCTAGATGATGAGCAGTTTGATGGCAACATTATTCCAGCAGATTCTTGGGTCCACTTTTGTCTTGAGTTGGCACCATTATTCTAGATACATATAACTCTTCATTCAGATGGGTATGCCCACTCATTTTTATACCCTCTCTATCTTGTATTTATGCCTCTTTACAACACTTCCTTATCAGATGGATAGATCAAGATCATATTCCCCCCAGATGATGAGAAATTTAGTGGTAGCATTTCTTCAAAAGTTGAGAAATTTTGTATTGATGATGGTTGGGTATTCATAAACCCTTCCACATTATAGTGAGTAGGTTCATCATAAACCCATTATCTTATCACAACAACAAACCATATATTGAGTTAGGTATGTACGCTCCTCCTTTTGTACTTGAACATATTTCTCCATTACCCTATGCTCAGATTGAGGATGGTTGAAATGATGGTAACAATCACTTGTGGTTACTTAACACTATGGAGAATCACCATAATTATTGTATTACTTGGTTATGGTTTAATATCTGACCTAGTCAACATTGACTTATAATGTATAGTATTCTAGGTGCCACAACTTATTAAATTCTATATAAATACTCAACTTACCAGTGTTTTGTACACAAAAAAAATTGATCATGATTTGAAATCTCAATATATCCAGTGAACTTTATCTAGTTATAAGTAGTATTTGTCATCAAATTACAATGCAAGCCTTAATTCCAATGGTGATATTGGGTCGTTAATCAACTCAATTAGTTTAGATAGAAATTGAATGGACAATTGGCATTGTCTCTTGCTTGTGACCACTTCTTCATGCAAGTCTAGGGTGGGAAAAACAAGGCAGTAATGCAACAATACCAAGAAAAAGATGAATATTTCATGTGCATGTGCCTTCAGAAGAATGGCTACAATGTACAATGAACATCAGGTTTGGATTCATCAATATGACTTCGAGAATACATAATCTTGATTGCAAGCCACAAAGTTGACTAAAGGAGTGTTTCATTGCATGTTCAGTTGGGATATTGTATTGGCAGAAATGGAACAACATTCATTTTGTGGAGAGTTCCTCATTCCTCCTCACATTCTACTCTGATTATTTGTCTTCTGTTGGCAAGCAACTGCAATGCCCCAGTGGGGAAGTGGATCCATCTCAACTGTTAGGATTGGTTAAGTCACAAGTATAGTAGTTATAAAATTCATGATGGGATACAATTTATCTAGGAACCTACGTTTATTTGATGGAATATACTCACTAAATAAATTAATGAGTCCAATATCTAAAAATCCTTAATTCCTATTCAGTCCTTTTTCTAAAACCATGTTCTTGTAGGTTGATTACATACTTGGTGAAAACCCAAGAGCTACAAGCTACATGGTGGGATATATTCCAAACTATCCTCTCCAAGTTCATCACAAAGATTCCTCCATTCATTCATACAAAGAGGATTCATCATTCGTTAGTTGCAGAGGAGGATATGCCACATGGTTCGACCACCAAGGAAATGATCTAAATGTTTTAGTTGGGGATCTTGTTGGAGGACCTGATCACAATGATAACTGAGATAGGATTTTGAAATTCATTTATCAGTATATTCTTCACATCTGCAATAGTCCTTGTTACTCCTAGTGGAATATTTACATCTAGGCTCATGTACCAATCCAGTGCATGGTCTCTTAGCGTGATAGCTAACTGCGCAATTTTTGTATCATCATCTGTGATATGCTTTGATTCCCAGATCTTCTCATAGATGAACAAGTTTTTTTCAGGGTCCTCAGATGCCTATCCAAAAAATTCTGGTAACCTAATGGTGGGATCATATCCTGTTGTCTTGAACTATGTTGAAATACTACCTCTACGTGGTGTATATATTTGACTGCTACTTCCTAAACTGGCTCCTCCAGTTGTTGCTCCTTGTTTAGTTGTACTTCCTGTTGTCTTTCTTTCACAAAAATTAGGTTGTCTAAATGGTGGTGTTCTTTCTGGTGCACACAGTATTTCCTCAATCTTCTCCACAACCCAGAGATCCTCTACCTCTTCCTCATTACTTTTCAAGTCCTATCTATCATATATGACTCTCTTATCATGATTTATCTTATATTGGTAGGGTAATCCACTATGCGTCTTTCCGGCTATTACCATTATCTGTTTTATTCAATCTTATTCCATCATGATTGGGTCCATTGCCTCCTTCTTCTTTCCCTTATTCATCTATTCCTCCATCTCTCCACCTCTTGTCAGTGCTTCCCCCTTTCCGCCATGCACGTAGGTAAGTTTAGCTATCTGATTCCATAGTCATCACACTATTGTTATACATTAAAATCTTGATTGACATATACAATGATATGATATAACTACCTCTAGGTCCTTTTAGAAACTCCTACTCTACTGCACTATAAGACTTCATTGTATCTACTACAAATTCGGTGATAAATCCTGCAACAATATTGTCTAACTAGAAATCTACTACACGCGTAAATTTGTTGTTAACTTGTTGTAACTATGCGATCTCCACAAGATTCCACTCAAGTTGTTTGATTCAATTTGTAGGGTGGTTGTGCTTTAACCTTAGTAGCCACTCCTGCAAAACATGTGGGAAATCACAGACTAATACTTCATGCAAGTCACTAAACACTTATTTATTAAGATATTTGTGCGGTGTTATCTTAGGGTTTCTATTATCCTTCTGTGAAAACTCAAGTTCCTTTGTTTTTAACCATATTTCGATATCCACCTTCATTGGATTCCACGGCCTAAACATTCCTTTTTGTATCTTCATTCTCCACATGCTTCTTCTACGGATCCCATTCACTCAATCCCATGCAGTTCCAGCTGGAAACATAACCATTTGTTGGTTATTAATCTCTCTATCTACTTCTTAGGCTGACCCAGGTTCAAATATGAATAGGTTTTCAACAAAACCCTCTAAAACTATTGACCCTCTTGGTAAACTAGAAGGAAACACAACACACATAATGTATTGTGCAGTCTCACTCGAGATATTTCTATGGGTGACTACAATGCTCAAGTGCTTGCAGTCTAGGAAAGAGGTGGGATCTGGGATTATAATTGATCTTCTTTAGGCCATGATCTGATTACTCTCTCTATTATTCCTAAGATTCATTCATTTGTTAAGCCTATGCATGCATTCTAATAGATCTAACTGAATCATTCATTCATCCATTCATGATATAACTACTAACAAAAGGTAAATATGTAATAAAGAACAAACATAACATAGATTTTACCGTGGTTCACTCCCTCCTGGGCTACATCCACAAAGATCTGTCTTCTTAGGCTCTTTTATTAGGTTTGATGCAAAATATCTCATTTTGTGCACTATATCTCTGATCATACAATCATGAAAAAGGTTCAAAAACCTCTGTGAGGCATACTAGATCACACTAGGCTCCTGCGCCTATGATCTAACCCTCAATATATAGATACTTTACTCTTTCTACAACTCAACAACTTACCAAAAATATATCATAACTAAATTAGTCAAATTGAACTAGTGTTCGAACTAATTAGAGCCAACAAGAACAACTTCAAACCAAAACCGACAACAAACCAACCAACAACTGATCACGAACCCCGACCTATACCTCCTAGGTTCTTATTTATACTAATTTAAAAGATTTTTAGTTGTTAAAATATCTTACCCAAATCCTAACCCTAACATGGTTAGGTTTTCCTTCTTGCACGCCTTGCATGCTTTCCTCCTTTGCATGTGGCTTTCCCTAACACATGTTTCTTTTCTTGCCAACTGTTCTTCTAAAAAATTGGGTTTTACCTTCCAAAACTAGACCTTACCTCCAAATAGGCCTACACCCAACAAGCCCCCAAAAATGAAATGTGGCTCATCTCAAGCCACCTAAGTAGTGCGTGTTCCCTGAACAACCTCTTCCAGGTTGTGGAACTTGTCGGTAACTTCCCTTCCACTTGACTTGACTTGCACGACTTTTCCTGTGAGTGATTCCATAGTTTTCTCTGTGATCTCCTCTTGGATCAGTGTTGCGCCCTCTGTCTATGCTTGTGCCATGTTTTTATTTTCCTCCTCCAACGACATGATCATCTGCATCACTTTCTCTTTAAGTGGTTCCACTTGCGCTTATCTTTGCTTCATAATCTGTGCTGCTTTCAACTCTCTCTACAACTTCTTCCTGTCTTGGGTACCCTTCAAGCACTCTCTGATGATCATTGTTTTTTTATTTTGTTTGAGATCTTGTATTACTGCGCTCAATATTTCCTCTTCTTGGTCCCACTATTGGAACCACTCATTCTCTTCCAACATTGTCTAGAGTTGCATGGATTCATTGAAAAGTTCTTCTATTGTGCTTAATTGTTTCTCCATTTCTTCCATTTGGAGTGAAAATTCTTCTTTCCTCTGCTCTCAGACCTGAGGATGAGTCATGGGATTAAGCCTTTCATTTAGTTTTGTGATGTCTTGTCTGTATTGATTAATGGTTTGTGCAATGAATTTGATCTTCTCCTCTGCACTTATCTCTACGGATTGCGCAATGTTTGGGATGCGGTTATATGCCACTATCAATCCCTACTCTAACCTGTCTGCACATTCTATTTCCTCCTTTGTTTCAAGATTGACCTTATCGACTACCAATTCCAAGGCATCCTTGTGATTGTTTGTTTGTTGCAACTTCGTCGCATATGTCCTTGCATGTGATTACACTTCCTATGCAGTAATGATTTGAAGCTTGTATAATGCCTTGGTTGGTATCCTTTCCAGTACCAACTCAACCTGCACCAAATCCTTTAGTGGTGTCTGGGCTATGCCTTTTTCCACTTGTGGCATGTCTGATGTGATTTGGAAGTTTACACTCGCCTGCGCTATGGTTTGGATGGTGTCTTGTTCGCTCGACGCAGTCCTTGCCTCTACTTCTTTTGTTTTGGGGAAGGGCTTTATTCCTCTTTGAGGTCTTTGTAATTCATGTATTCATTCCAAGACCTGCCTTATATCTACCAACTCATTTTGGATTCTTCCTCATTGATGCTGAGCTTCTTCAAAGTCCTTAGCTGCATGATCTTGTACTCGTTCTGTGACGAGGTCGACATCATCCTTAGTGATTGTATACTTCAACAGTTGTTTATGTGCCTTGACCTTTTTGCACGTACCTCCTATGTGTATGATTGGCCGCTTGGGTGCCCGTGTTTCTTGTGGGGTGGTTGCCGAGGGGGTTTCTTGTGTCATTTTTTCCCCCACTCCTTGTTCTCCTTTTGTTGGGGTGGTGTCCATTTTTCCTTCTTGCGCATCATTCTTTGGCGCACTACCCTTCTTCTGTCGTGATGGCTTCTAACTAGGATTTGACTTTTCAGGTGCAACACTATCTCCTACAGGTGTCTTCGATCCCCCTGCTTCTACCTCTTTTCCCATAGGAACTTCCCTAGTAATGATTGGGATCTTCCAATCGTCTTTCCAATCTCGCATTTCCATTTCAACTTCTTCTTCCTTGATGTCATACTGAAGTTGCAACCATTCCTTGGCTGGATCCCTACGCGCTTGGATCCACATATTATGTCGTGTCACTCTAAAGCTTGCTATGTCATGGTACTCTATGACTAATTTTGGCGTGATCCTCTAGGTGTTATCTATACTTCCTTGGATGTTTCTTAGGTATCGTGCAAAGGTACTTGCATTACCGCTTCTTCTCTTAGGGTATGACGTGATCCCCATTGATGTATACCGCATTACGTAGAAACAACCTATTCTGTCGAAAATGTATGAGTATGGAGATTCCTTTCACCCGATCAATGATATCAAGACCAACAACCATGAATAGTGAAATTATGTCCCCAAGTCCTGCGCGTCTTTGCAGTCGTCGAGGAATAGGTTCAACAGGTAGGGGGACCAACTGAGCATGGTGCCATTATTGCACTGGGATACAATTTCTATAACCCTATAGGGACTTCCTCTTTGCGAAACTTCCTTAACGGTTTGCAAGCCATGAGTTTTATGGCCATCTTGGTGGCTACATCGCTAATTCTTTTTATTATGATCCTGCGCTATCTACTCTTTGTGTCGTATGTTTTCTTCATTTCCTCGGCAAGATCCTTCTCCTTCGTATTTTCATATAGGTACTATGTGATAATATCACCCATTGACTACATACCTGTGATGAACACGATCAATTCCACATCAATGGAGACAAAAATCTCCATCCATAGGAATCCTCCATGGAGGACTGCCATCGACTTCTTCACATAGTTATCTACCCCTTTCCCCTACTAGAGTGGGAACTCTCTACTATGTTTAGGATCCCTGTGTTCACCAAGATTGATACCCATCATTTTGGTTGCATCATGGGATTACCAAATGGAACTATACCTATACTTTCCATGTAAACATGCTGCGCAAATTCTAGGAATTTTCTAGCGTCGGCCACATTGTGGTCCGGATACTTTAGATTTTCCATGCAACCCAAAAGTGTTGGCATGGCTTGCACTCCCTCTGGGATGTGCAGTAGTAGATTTCTATGTTAGGTTTCTTGCGCAGGGACCATTCCATGCACTATTTTCCCTTTCTTCTTATCAGTGCGCTTGTCTCCCCTCTGTGCCTGAATATGGCTTCCCGATTATGTCTTCTACCARCTCTTCCTGTTGCTGCATGGACCCTGTTTCATGTTGTGGTATTGGCAYTGCATGCTCTATCTTCTCRCTGGAGTCCCCCTTTTTTCTTTTGGATACTTCGGTCCTCATAGGTTGTTGTAGGTTGCATGCGTTGCTTGTTTAGTGGCCCTATGCACTGTCGTGAAAATCAACTTCCATGTCGACCATCATTGGGGATTTTTCTTCCTCCTCTACCAGTGTGGGGCTCACTGGCTCGACCTGTGGGGAGGAAATGGCATTGACATTGACAATTACCTCTCTTTGGGCCATTTATTTCTCAACCTCCATGGTTTCATGCAGTTCCCTAAGGATGCTTCTAGTTTTCCATATAGTTTGGCTTGGTGCGCCAATATTTGGTGGTGCCATAGTGGGTAATGTTTACTTTTTTTGAATAGGGTTTGACTAGTTCACACTGTGCACTCACCTATTCATCTATGTGCTCTCTAACTCCATGAATTTTCAATTCCACAATAAGTGTTGTTTTGCATGTGTTTCCCCTTTATATAGAGGGTGCCATGAATACTCTGAAGCTTCGCAGAGAATCTTCCCTAAATGTGATTTATGGGATGAATMTTTTCGACTACGCTTCATTTAATTCCATAAATGCCTCCAATTCATTCCTTTTTCCCTTAATTGCCATATTTTACTTTTTTGACCGTTGATCCCTTTTCTGGTGCGCTGAAATTTTTAAGTGCACARTGCATTTCTGTTGTGATTTTTCCTTAGTGTGCGATGTTTTGATTTCTGTCAATCATCTTCTGTGCACAAACATTCTTTTTTTTTTGCATTGATTCCACTCTCTATGCACAATGTTCCCTAGTATTTTTGTATTTTCTTTCTTTTCTAATTTTATATTTCTTTTTCCTTCTTTTTCTCCTTTTTACCTTTTTTCTGTCCTAGTCTCTATTATAGTACACTATGTACATGGTTTCTTACTACATTATAATTGTTAAGTGTTAGAAGGTCGATTATCCCTGTACAATGTTAGTTGACTCCCATTGATCATTCCTTTTAGTTATGTTCCTACCAGATCCTTTAGTTGTATAGATCCTCCATCTTTGACAATCTTTACTTCATAGGGCCCTAGCCAATGCATTATAAACTTACCAGGATGTTGAAAATTTTTATTGTCATAGAGAAAGACTAGGTATCCTTCCTTGAAGCTCTTCCTCTTTATATGTATGTCATGCCAGGATTTTTCTCTTGCTTTCTGTACTTCTTGGTGAAATCCTTCAAGAATCCTCTCTTCTTCCATCTCCATTAGTTGTTTCAAATTCTCCTTGACTGTGCATCTTTCTGTTATGTTGGTAATTGTTGCTATGCGCAAAATGGGTACTAGAAATTATAATGGTATTGTTGCTTCCTGTCCATAAACCAATAAGAATGGTGTCTGTCTTGTCAACTTCTTACAGGTGGTCATGTATGCCCATAGTACCACTAGAATTTTCAAGTCCCAACCATCCCTATTGACATTGGATATCTTTGTCAGAGAATTCTCCAAGATCTTATTGAAATCTTCCACTGTTCCATTTTCCTGAGGATGGTATGGTGTAATCTTCTAGTGATAGACTTCAAAATCCTCATCCATATCCGTAATAGTGTTGTTGATAAAGTGAGTACCCTGGTCACTCATCAAAACTCTTGGAAATCCAAATCTTGTGATCACTTGCTCAAACAAGAAGTGTGTTGTTGTCTTTGCATTGCAGTCTTTGACTGGTGTTTCTTATTCCCATATTATTAATTATTCTGTCGCGGTAATGATATATCTATCTCTAGACCTTCTCGTTGGTGGATTGATTGGTATGACAAAGTCTATTTCCCATTTTTCAAATACCTACAAAGTTACTTGTGGTCTTAGGGGCATCTCAACCCTTTTGTTGGGTTTTCCCACCCTTTGATAGACATCACATGTCTAGAAATATTTCTTAGTATCTCTATGGATTTTTGGCCACCATAATCCTACATGCAATACCTTCTGCATGGTAGATTTTCCTGTACAATTTCCTCCAACTATTCCCTCATGAGCTTCTGCCAAAATTCTAGGCCTTTCGTGTTATAATACACATCTTCTCAAAATGTTGTCTGCACCCATTTTATATAAGTGTCTTGCAATCAGTTGATAGTCTGCAACTATGAATACCATATTTTTCTTCTTCATAGTGTTAAATTTGTGTGGTGCAATCCATGTACTTAAGTATTCAATAATGTCAACAAAATATTCATCAGCTACTTGTACTGAAAATATCTGTGCATCAGGGAAGTTGTCTTCCAAGTTGGTAAGTTCTTCTCCATTAGTTACCCTTGACAGGTGATCAGGTCCTACATCCAGCTTCCTTGGTTTGACTATCACTTCGAAATCAAATTCTTGGAATAAAAACAACCATCTACAGATCCTCCCCCCAATACTGGCTTGTTGACTAGATATTTGAGGGTAGAATGAGCTGTGAACATCTTAAAATGTTTCCCCATTAAATAGTACCTTAACTTATAAAGTGAATATACCATGGCTATGCCTTCTCTTTCTATGGAGTTGTAATTCTACTATGATTCTGACAGTTTTATGCTTGCAAAGACTATAGGATGGTCTAAATCCCCTGCTCCTGGCTATGCCATAATTTCTCCAAGTGCTATGGATGTTGCATCTACATGCACATGAAATGTCTCTTCCCAATCTTGGAATACTAGGATAGGTGTTGTGACCATATTTTATTTTAAGGTGTCCAAGCCTTATTGACAATCCTCATTCCATTGAAATCTTGTATTCTTATTTAACAGTTTTTCCATTGGCACAGTAATATGTGCATACCCTTTTATAAATTTCATGTAATAGCCTGTATGCCGTAATGTTGCTCTCAACTGGCGCACTGATTTTGGTGGTGGTAAATTGACAATGAATTCAATCTTTGTAGGATCCACCAGTAAACCTTGTTTATAGACTATATGTCCCAACAATATTCCAAAGGGTGTCCTAACAATGCACTTCTTGATATTCAATGATATCTTACATTGTCTACATCTTTCTAACATTAACCTTAACACTTCTACAAGGTCCTTTAATAGAATATACATAGTCCAGTCATCTAGTTATACTTCTAAAAAATGATTTATGAATTCCTTAAAAGTAGCTAAGAATACTCTTGAAAATATGTCTAGTGCATTCTTTAGCCCAAAAGGCATGACTATGTATTGGTAGGATCCCCATTATGTAGAAAAAGTAGTCTTATACATGTCTTCTGGAGCTATTTTGATCTAATGGTAACCTGAGAATCCACTTGTAAATGAGTATGCTTCTTGGCCTCCCACATTCTCTAATACTTCATCTGTGAAAGGGGTAGGAGAAGGGTCATGTAAGAAAGCATTACTCAATTTTCTCAAATCTACACAGATACTTATACCCCCTTGTTTCTTTTCTTGTAATACCATAGGGATTATTCATTCAGATTCCTCTATTGGTTCTATGATACCAACTTCTAACATTCTGTCAATTTTTGCTTTCAGTTTCTGCTTATATACTGGATTGAGTCTACAAGGTCTCTATCTGATAGGTCTTGCCTCAGGTTTGAGAGGTATCATCATTTTTCCTAGCGCTCTTGCTATGCCTTTTATATCTGTAAAGGTTATTGGGAACATGTCACTATATTCGCGCAATAACTCTATTATTATTTCTACTATTTGTTCATCCCAATAGTCTGCAATACTTGTTATTTTGGGGTTGTCAGTGGTCCCAGTGTTAACTTTCTTCACTTTGATTGGTGCAATAAATAATTTTGACTCCAAAACATTCCACCTCTCTTTTTCCTTAAATTTATGTAATCTGAATATTGTGCATGTCATCTTCATCTGGTGCCTCTTCTTCAACATGATATCATGAAAATAGTTCTTTGATTTTCTGTCTATTTTGTTGTTGATATTCTATCATGAGTTCAACCTTTGGTTCGTCAATAAATATTACACCTTTTATCTGCTTCAGTGTTGAATCAATGTTGGGTTTCTCATGTTCAAATGAGAAAGTTACTACAAAGTTCTATTGTAATGTTGTCCATTCAGTAGTATCTCTGTGCATCTCCTAGTCTACATACCAATTTTCTAGGATTCCTTCCAATGCGTAGATGAAGTAATGAGGCCATTCTTCTGGTGGTGTCATCGTACAATGTTTTCTACACTACTCCAGGTGTTTTGTTGGTGTTCCTTTCCCATCATACCTCTGCATTTTATTGTTTCCCTATTTTGTGCCAAATCTAATGCGCAATAATCGCTTACATTGGTATCAGTCTTGAATTGTTCCTTTTTGCACACCCCACTATATTGTAGGTCTAGCCTTGAGTGAAATATCTAGGGATAAAAGCCTATGATTCTCTAATACTTCTTCCTCATATTTTGTCAAAAATTCCTCTAGATCATTTACCCCATGAAAACTAGGAGGTTCCCTTATCTCTGTACCAACCTATCTTACTCTGTGGTCTATTCTTGTGCACTTTCATGTGGAGACTTCATGTAATCTCTTCTTCCAATTTTACAAACTTGTATCTGAGTCAAAAGAACATGATGTGATGCTTCTCCAGTTGAGTACCACATCTGCGGTTGGATTAACATAATATTCTTTGCACGTGGTGGTTCTGTACAATTGGTTTATTTCCTCTAGATTTAAATAGGTGGTTTCTACAAAACTTTCTCGTTATAAAGGATCTAATGGTGCAATGACTCTGTATTCAACTGATTCAAATGTGTTTTTCCTTGTATTCAAGTTGATTATGGATTGGTTTTCAAATTCCCAATCCAGTCCAAGCAATGTTGGATATGGTGTTGTGTTGTCTACAATCTATATTACTTCAAAGTATTCTTTAGTGCACACTCCATCYAAATCTACTRTCACACCGTTAAGCCTTCCAATTGGTATAACTTTGTGTTGATTAGCTAATTTCAACTAGATAGGTGAATAACCTAGTGTGGGTTCTCTCATACACTTCCATGTCTTCTTGGGTAACRCATTTACTTCATAGCCTAAGTCTAGTATAATATACCCCAAATTGAAATCTCCAATATTAGCATTYAGTCTGAATTCTCTGCTTGTTCTCCTTCTTTTATGGAAGTGATTGATTATTTTATKCTCTAACTTCCCCTCTACCTCTGTGTTACATCTTTCTAACATATTTTAAAAAAAWTTAATATATGATGGATCATTCAATAGCGTAACATAGGATTGCAGAAAAGTATTTATGGTACTTACTTTCCCTAAGGGTTTTTCTTCATTGGTGTGGTTCATTGATGAAGGAATCTTGTACATTGGTACATTCTAAGCATGTTGCGCAACTGATGTTGACGCAACATCTTGTTTGAGGAACTCTTTCCTGGCCTCCTTGAATTTCTCATTTTCTTTCCACGCATCAAACTGCTTTTTTGTGTCAATATTTTTCTTTACCCATTGGTGTTGTGTTGGATCTTGTCTCACTCTGTCAGGTCTTGTATGGGATCCTCCTCATGTGACTATGTTGATGTTTCTTCCATCATCCCTAGATTTTGCAGAAATCCACTGGACATTCTAATTGTTTTAATTTCTGTTATCTTGTATCTTCCCCAATAATGTCAGATAATCTTTTGTGTCATGGTCTACTGCACGACAATACATACATGTCGTTGATGGGAGTGGAAATTCCCTTGCATAATGTCTTGGTTGTTTCTAGTTGTGGCACACTACTGGTCCTCTTCCTCTTCCAAATCCTCCTCTACCTCGTCCTCCTCTGTATCTAGCTCGATATCCTTGTGGAGAATTTTACTCAGGTTCCTAGTTATACTACGCGGGGTTATATTGTGGTTTCACGTTGTTATATTACGGTTGCACAATGTTGTACTGCATCTATAAATTGTTGTATGGAGGTGGTAACTAGTTGAACTGAGGTGAAACTTTCCATGTCATCATTTCTTCTTTCACCCTATAGGTATCTGAAGTTATTTCTCTCATTAGCTCTATTGTCCTACAATCTTTATCATCATGACCTACTAACTTGCAGAAATTGTAGTATGAACTCTTGGGTACTGTATGATACTTATGCATCATTGGAAAATGATATGGATCATGTCCATGTGTCTTAAAAATCTTGCACCATTGTCCTCCTATTGGAAATGGGTTCGGTACTCCTGTTTCCATGTGGTGCACGCAATTTGGACATTCATTCTTATGGCGACCTTATGTCCTACATGTGGTACACCAAACAACTTATCTTTTCTCTTTGCCCTTATTTTGGTTAAGTTGGAATGTGAGGTTCTTGTTGGCACAGGGGCAGACCCAGGGTTCAAATATTCAAAAACACACTAACAAAACCCTAATTACTGGCCCTTTTGGCAACACCTGCGAAGCAAAAGAAGTCTAACCCGAGGTAGAGGTAGGGGAGTTGCAGGACTCAAGTGTCTACAACCTAGCTGGGACACAGATCTCTAATCACAAAACTCAATAGAGAACTTAGCCAATAGCATGCATTATTCCTTGACCCTTATTCACATCGCAGGTTAATCCCTTGTTACAGATCAACACAATAGTAATCAAGATTAAGCACATCTAATCATCTAGCACATAGCATCATAGAAGATCTAACACTCATTCACATTATAAAGCACTACACATTCATGGATCTATTTATCATGCATTGAGAACAATGAACTAAACAAATAGATTCATAAATAACATAAACAACATTACACAAAGCACATCGAAATAGGATATACATGGCTCACCCCAGTGTGGGGCTACACCCACAGAATCTTCTTCTTCTTTTTTAGTCTCTTTCAATATTCTTACATGCACCAAGCCATAGATCCAACTCCGCAAGGGACAACAGATCTGCAAGCACCTCGCCAGATCCGCCTTCCCCAAGTTATGTTAGGGCATAGATATTTACATAGTCTATTTGCACAAAGCACTTACAAAATGCTTTCACTTAGCTCCACAATCCTTAACATAGTTGTGCACAAAACCAACCAGATATGCACTAAGGCGATCAATGACTAGTATCTACTTCCTACATCACTTAACTACTTATTTATACATTACAAAAACGCCTAAGCATGGGTAAACCCATGGGACAACATCCCATACCCGTTACATAAACCCTAAAACCAAAAAATCCCGCAAAATGAGCGAGATCCCATGATCTCTTCTTCGCTTGGGTGCTCCATCCTCGACCAGCCTGTCCAAGTCCCAAAAATGGTAAAAAATGACCAATGTTTCCTTGAAACTTGGTCAAGGTCCAACAGGACCCCAAAACTTATATGTGAGTCATCCCTAGTCACTCTAATATAGGAAACACTGCTTCAAAGGCCTCGAGCTTAGGTCAAGCTGCGTCAACTTGCTACTTTTCCAAAGCCTCCTGCTCGGTGAACTCCTGAATGAATTTCTCTGTGATAGTCCCTTCTAGGTGTTGTTCCATTGTTGTGACCACCTGTTCCAACTATGAGCCTTGTCCCTTGATCTCTTCAAAAACTGTACAGGCTTCATCCTGCACCGGCTGGAGTCTCTATGTCCCCTTCATAACTCTGATCTAGATGGCAGTGACTTGTTTCTTAACTGCACGTTGCTCCTGCAACCTCTTCATCTTTTCCGTTGCAGTAAGCAGCTTCATCTGCACTTGCACAGTCGACGCCTATTGCTTCACCTCCTGGATCTATGCCTTTAATGTCCTCATCTCTGGGTATTTTGCAAGGCACTCATAGGTCTGTGCACTTCGATTACTTAGTTGCTTACATTCTGAGGCCAACATACTGATTCTTTCTACTGCGCTCCTGGTAGTTTCATCCCTTTGATCTCGTACTTATTGCGGAGTGCTAGGTACTACTTATATTTATAGCTCTGCTACTCTTGCTTGAAGTTGCTGAATGGATTCAACGAGCTTCCCCACCTTCATCCTGGTGGAATTTGGTTCCTCCTGTGCTAAACCTGGCACAGAGCAAAGCGCTCTAGTTACTGCCTCTATGACCATAGTTTGTTCTGCAAGCAACTGGTTTTTTTCTTTCTACATCTTCTCTTTGTCCCCTTCAAACTTCACCCTAATTTCATCTTTCTCTTGATGCACAACTCGAAGTTTCTCTAAGGCCTCCTCCTTTTCTTGCTTCAAGGCCTTTGTGTCTTGCTTATTTTCTTCTTGGACTCGATGAAGTTGAGTCTTTGTTGCATCTACTAATCTTCGTAATTGGGTGGGATCATCCCCAAAGTCTACACTCTCTGTTAAAGATGGCACAATAGACACTGTGCGACTCGACTGGATAGCTCACTAGATGTMTTTGATATCCTTCTCTATTCTTTCATATAGTGTCTCTTGCTTCACTTCATGTCTCTAAAGGATATCCTTTGAGGCGTCCTTGATAACTRTGATGATGAGATGGATATCATCCACTATGAGCACATTTTGTGACTGAGGATTATTGGCTCAGTCCTTCTTTCTTGCAGACGGTTTCTCTGTTGAAACCTTCCTCTTCTGTGATGCTTTGGTTGTGGTGAGGGGATACTTTGTCGRAGTTACTTCACCCTTTTMTTGCTTGTCTTCTTCCCCTTCCTCCTCTTGGTTTACTTCTTCGCCCCTTCCTCCTGCAGATGAGTCAGGSATATTTTCCTCCAATGTGTTGTCCTTCTCCTCACTATCTATGYCCTACTCTTCCTCCTTTTTATTCTTTTTCTTTGCGTTKCTTTGTCCATCATACWCATTTTGGGTGACCAAAGGACTTTCAATGATGTYAGGGTTAGAGAGTTCTACATATTCGACTAGTASAAGGAATTCRGCTGGCCATTCCTTGGTTATCTCMTCCATGTCTTCATCAGTAAACTTGTTGYAGGACTACAAMTCCCCTTTGCTTTCGTCCTTGCGTGYAGTCATRTAGATGAAGTGTTGGTCTACGTGGAACTTCGCCAATGACCTGTATGTGTGAAAAGTGTTCGAGGTCATCCGCGGAAATGCTTCAATGGCGCACTTCAGTTGTAGGTAGTAAGCTTGAAACACTGCATTTGATTTCCACGACTTCGCCATATCACTCATATACCACAAGGTGGTGAACCTCGCAGCCAATGGATTTGATGGATAGACTTCTAGGAATGTCGCTCCCTCCAACATCTCCCAAGCAACAAATGGAATGAGCTCCAGTAACCAACTGAAGTGGAATTCATACCCTTGATCCTGTGCTTTGCGATAGTCCTTCTCCAACTCGTTGATGAGGTAGCTCACCCAATTCATCTGCATTCCTTCGACACACTTCCCTGCGAGGTTGACTACAAACCCTATGACTTGTGTTGGCTCATTCTTTTTGACAATCTTTCCAAAAATCAAATGACAAGATAGGTGCACTACACCATCCTGGATGGAGGCTACCTTGTAGCCTCGCTTCCCCTTCTCCACATCACCATACGCCTCCTTGATTTGTTGTGCCAGAGAATGATATGAAACCTTCCTTGGGTAGAATTGTTGAGGGCCCAGTCCCCGCATGCTCAATCTAGTGATCAGGTGGATCAACGCTGGATCCACAGAGATGCACCTATCCAACCAAAGATACCATCCATGATAGCACAATATGAGGATTTTAATGCACATGTTAACCTCCTGATGTCTGCCGCAGTGGGGGATATTCATCACGTTTAAGATCATTGATCTCACAATCTTCTTGATCCAAGACTCGAGAATTGTCTTGGGCTTCTTCCTAGTCATCTTCATCAGATACCTATATGGTGCAAGCATTGCATAGCTCTTCCAGTATCCAAGGCTGAAATCACTAATCTTGAGGGATAGGATCAGTCCTAGTTGTGGTCCAAGTGCGCATATCATCTTCGAGAGGTACGCAGTGATTAAAATGTACTTGAAATCACACGAGATGCTGTCATGAATAATTTCCCGAGTTCTTTGGTGCCTCGGATGGCATAGCCACCGAGGCATGGTTGGAGAACATGGAAATGTGCTTCGCACTTCGCGATTATACCTCCAACATGAAGGTCTACATGGCGGTCTTTCAACTTAAGGGGAGCACTCTTCTATGGTGGAAGACGCTCCTACAGCAGCTGAACATGGCCGTCAAAGATGTGTCATGGGAACTGTTTAGGGAACGGTTCTGAGAGAGGTACCTTTCAGAGGAATTCATTGAGCGTCATCTCAATAAGTTCAACTCCTTACGACAGGGAGGTCGTACGGTGCCCAAGTACGAGGCCCGTTTTATGGAACTGCTCCGGTACGCTCTGCACCTTAACACTAAAAAACTTAAGGTCAACAGGTTCGTGTTCAGCCTTAACGACGATCTACATGCAAAGGTTCGGATTTTGATGCCCCAAACCTTGCATGATGTCATCCAGAAGGCCCTCATAGCAGAGGAGGAGCTTATCAGTGGGGGTCAGACTAGGAATCCAGTGAGACCAGCAGGGCAGGTTTCATCTGGAACACAACAACACCAAACACCAGCGAGACATACGTCGGGATATCATGGCTTACAGAGGAGATCCAATTTCACCACACCCTGACGACCGCCACATCAGCAACAGACACCTTATATTGGACCACAACATCAGCAGCAACGTCGCCTGCAGCAGCAGCAGTTTAGGCCTATTCAGCAGAACAAACCAAGGTTCCAGGCCAGTGGGATGTCATCTTCTACTTCGAGTACCAGGACTATTGGGCCGAAGAAGGGGTGTTGGATGTGTGGGGAGCCACACTACCAACGCAACTATTCTATGGAGAGGACCAGAGCATCCAGATCAGTCGGACCCACTACCGTGGGAGATATGGGCAAGGCCCATTGGATTCATGCAGCGATGAATAACCGCCAGGCAGAGCACCAGTCGACTGTGCTTGAGATGACAGGTACTGTCGCTGACCAGACCGTTAGTATTTTGATAGATCCCGGTGCTACTGAGAGTTTCATTTCTGGTGCAACGCTAAAAAGGAATAAGGTAAAGGCAGTCGAACAGGACGATTTTAGCTTCATAGAGATGGTTTTGGGAGCTAAACAGAAGGTTGGAGGAAAGGTTACGGGCTGTGCCCTTAACCTGGGAAAGTTTGTCACAAGGGCCAACCTATATGTCACGATATTAGGATCTTATGATGTCATGATTGGTATGGATTGGTTGGAGTCACGTGAGGCGATAGTCAACTATAAGACAAATTGGTTGAGCTTGGTTGATGATGAGGGACATAGACATGTGATTGTAGGATGGAACCAGGGAGTTTCCCTAAGGTTCGTCTCTTCCTTATAGTTACGAAAGAGTATGCGCAAGGGGTGAAAGATTTATGTGATCCTTGCGCTAAATAAGAAGGGAGTAGTAGAAGGTTTGGAACACCTTCCGATGGTGAAGGAGTTTGCGGATGTATTTCCAGAGGAGTTACGTGGGATGCTGCTGAAAAGGGAATTGGAGTTTACCATAGACCTGAAACCGAGGACTGAACCAATAGCAAGAATGCCTTATCGGATGTCGATCCCCGAGTTACAAGAGTTGAAAATGCAACTAAAGGACTTGTTGGACTTGGGACTGATATATCCTAGTGTGTCACCGTGGGGTGCACCAGTTATTTTCATACGAAATAAGGACAGATCATGGAGGCTTTGCATTGACTACCATCAACTGAATAAGGCCACGATCAAGAATCAGTATCCCTTGCCAATAATTGATGATTTGTTAGATCAAATGAAGGGTGCGACGGTGTTCTCCAAGATCGATTTGTGATCAGGGTATCACCAGTTACATATCAAGGAGGATGACGTCCCTAAGACCGCTTTTAAAATGAGTTTTGGACATTACAAGTTTACTATTTTACCATTTGGACTGACAAACTCCCCAGGAGTATTTATGATTTTGATGAACGGGGTGTTTCATGAGTACTTGGAAAAGTTCATCCAAGTGTTCATTGATGATATTTTCATTTAATCTCGTACGACAAAGGAGCATGACGAGCACTCGTGCTTGGAACTACAGTGTTTGCGAGAGCACAAAATGTATGGGAAATTGTCCAAATGCTCTTTTTATCAATCGAGGATTCACTAATTAGGGCATGTTGTCTCTGACAAAGGTATCGTCGTGGATCCAGCCAAGGTCAAGGCTATTATAGAATGACCTGCACCGATGAATGTCACAGAAGTGCGTAGCTTTATGGGTTTAGCAGGATACTATCGATGGTTTGTCGAGTTATTTTCGAAGATAGAAAATCCAATCACGAAATTGCAGAAGAAAAACAAGAAGTTTGTTTGGACCAAGAAATGCGCGGAAGCATTTCGGAGGCTTAAAGAGTTGTTGACAACAACGCCAATACTAGAGGTCCCTGACATGGACGTGGACTTCTTGGTATGCACTGATGCATCCAAGGAAGGTTTAGGCGGAGTCTTGATGCAAGACGGACGAGTGATTGTTTACATTTCGAGAAAACTGAGAAGGCATGAGGAGAATTACGCGACACATGATTTGGAGTTATTAGCCATCGTATATGCCATGAAGGTTTGGAGACACTACCTTGTTGGACGAAAATTTGAACTAAAGACCAATCATTGTGGACTACAACACATTTTTGCACAAAGCGACCTGAACGCATGACAACAATGTTGGTCAGAATTGCTTAGCGAGTACGACTTTGGGATTACTTACATAAAGGGAATAGTGAACCGAGTGGTGGATGCTTTGAGTCAGAGACCACACATCTTCTCGGTGTTTCCTCTTCGAATGAATCTACATGAGAAGATTCTCACTTTGCAGTGTGACGATGATTATTACAAAGAGGTCGAGGGTTTTACCAGACAAAACACAATGATGGTACCACAATATGAGGGATTTTCATTTGATAGCGATGGTTTATTGGAATTTAAAAGTCGAATTTACATACCGCCAAACAACGAGTTGAGGATGTTGATCTTGAGCGAGGTGCATAGAGTAGTTTACATGGCTCACCCAGGGGTCACGAAGATGAGGGCAGACCTTAAACCCTTATTCTTCTGGAAGGGAATGAAGGCCGACATAGTCAACTATGTGGCTAGATGTCTAGAGTATCAGTAGGTAAAGGCTGAACATAGGCACCTAGTAGGATTACTTCAACCACATGCCATTCTAGAATCAAAATTGGAGGTTATTTTGATGGATTTTATTGTTGGATTTCCACTGACGACAAGGAGACATGACTCTATTTTTGTAGTAGTAGACACTCTGACGAAGAGTGCTCAATTTATTCATGTGCGTATGACGCATCAGGCACCTGACATAGCTAGAGTTTTCATCAGTGAGATTGTGAGGCTACATGGCGTGCCTAAG